>JANAVB010019795.1:2252070-2272070 GCA_029216955.1 Iris pallida | reverse complement strand
TTTTCTGTTTTACAAACCAGATAAGATTAATATTGAGTTTTGCATATTATTTTAGTTATAACTATTTTTGATGTTAAGATTTGAACCTTGGCTTCTAGCTTAAATTGCTTAGCAGTCAAGTTTATAAATTTGCTGTGAAAGAATAGGTTGTGTACAGAATATGGGTTGGCATGGATTTACAAGTGTGCTATATGGAAGTAGCCATATTAAGAAATTACTGATTTCTACTTTGGTTGGGTCTGGGTGGTTATTAGTAATATGAGGTTGTTGTAATATTTTATCTGCAATATTTTATCTCCAGTAGCTTTATTTCAACATTTCAAATAATTCAATTGCTGGTAACAGAATGAATAACAATACCCTTATAATTAGCATGGTCTAGTCTAAAGGGCTTCCTAAACTTTAAACAGTAATGTTTTAGAGTTAGTAGAGTTCTAAATAGTTTCACCTATATTTCCTTACTTTAAAATATGATAACTAGCCCTTGATATACAATTAGAACAATGTCAGACTTAGATAATTAGTTGGCAATATCTAAAGTACTTGTAGATTGATATTAATCAACTTGTACCTATTAAAACAGGAGGACACCTAGCTACATTGTTTTCAAGTACTTTCCCGGAGCAGGCAAGTACTTTTCTAGGGTTTTGTGCATTTACATTATTGTACACTTTCTTGTGACACGTCATGGCACGACATCCTGTACTCCTATATTCTTGTACCCTTGTCCTTGTACTTATTAGTGTCGGGTGGAGAAATACACTAGCCATGTGACCAATGCCGGTTACTATATTCATGTGCCTAGCATAGGTCTCGTATCGAGTATGCGGGCCCTAAGTCGTACCATATTCATGTACTCCTGTGCATATTCTCACCCCAGCCGGTCATATGTACTAGATATATTTCGATATTGTGCACTTATCATGTCTGGTACTACAGGAATATAGTTTCATTCCTGTACATTATATTTCCTGTACTTTCCTGTACTTTACATTCATGTACTATATAGTTCATGTACTATTTTCCTGTACTTTCCATTTCATTCCTGTATACCTTTTTCCTATACCCCTGTACTCATTTCATATCATGTTCATGTTTCATTACCTAGAACTGTACTTTGCTCCGCTCCTGACTGGATAAGTTGCAGGTGAGATGGAGGCCATTTGCGACACCTTTTATGGGCGGGATGTTGCTATTCTTGCTGAGCCAGCTAGAGCTGTGTGGGACTTAGAGGCTGCGGAAGCCTAAAGATTACCTTAGATTCCATATTATTTTCCCTGTATTGAGACTAGTAGACTTACTTTCATTTGCTGGAATGTAATAGAATTCTGACTTGTACTTCTTTTCTGGGATATATTTATAGATGCTGTGTTTTCATACTTGTCTTGATATCTGGTTAGTTTCCCTAGGTTGGTACAACTTACTTTATTGTGTCTAACGACAAAGGCTGGGCGTGTCCGACTTGTGTCCGATTATTCGGGAGCGGGTCGTGACATGTTTTTAGTGGTGGCCCGTGCAGGTCTATTCTAATGGTACCTAGGTATTAGAATACTATTGGGGGACTTGATTTAAACTAGGAAAACTTGAATCACAGTATAGAAAAATGGGTACATCGGGTACATATGGTTATTATATAAATATTTATATTTTTCTGGTAGGTTAGGTTTTTATCAATCACGAAGTTTTCTTTCTATTACAGGATGGTCACTACGAGGAAGACCGCGGATCAGCCCGAAGTTGCAGGCAGTTCCGAAGTTGCAGGCAGTTCGGATCAGGCCGCAACGGACATTCCAGTTGATCAGCTTCCACCACCACCTCCGATCTTTCCGCCGCTGCCCTCGACGATAATGTTTGACAGTGCTCAGGTGATGGCGATGTTCCAGCAGTTTATGGAGGCCCAGAATCACCAGGCTGCGCAGTTCAGAGAGGCTCAGAGTCAGCAGGCCGCACAGTTCAGAGCGACTGTCGTCGACGCACTCAGGACTAGAGAGCCGGCAGTACCAGCTCCAGCAGCATATACAGCAACAGCAGCACCGAGACCAGGGACAACTATTGAGTACCAGAATCTCTGTCCGATGGACTTCTGGGACAACAAGGGGATCATCTATGCGGATGAGTGGCTGGAGAATACAAAGAGGACCTGAAGATGGCACAGATTTCGAAGAACCTGAAGGTGGAGGTGGCTAGCATACGACTCTTCGACTTGGCCAGAGCTTGGTACCGAAAGGAGCCCCAGTTGACGGAGGCCCAGGTGTCTTGGACAGATTTCAAAACTCTGTTCAAGGAGAAGTTTTTCCCAGAGGTGGAAAGGGATGAGCTGAGGATGCAGTTCGAAGCACTGCAGCAGGGGACGATGACGGTTACGCAGTACACTTCAGAGTTTATTAGACTCAGCAGGTTCACGGAGAACCTAGTCAGAGCGCCGGAGGACAGAGCTTGGAGATTCAAGAAGGGTCTTACCAGGGAGCTGCGGTACGCGATAGGGATTAGTCAGGCGACGACCTATGCGAGCATCCTCAAAATTGCTTAGGTTGTAGAGAAGGAGGCAGATTCGAAGCTGAAGAGGGATCGAGACATGGACAGCAGCAGTTTTCAGGCATGAGCGAAGAGGGCCCAGACTCAGATTCAGGAGAGGCAGCAGCAGCCGGCACAGCAGCATCACCGTCCAGCCAGAGCTCCTGCACATCAGCATCAGAGGCAGCAGCAGGCAGTTACTTGCACATTCTGTTATCGGCCGGGACACCGCTTCGACGAGTGCCGCAAGAGGCTCGGGCTCTGTTTATTCTGCGAATCAGACGCACACCAGATGAGGGATTGCCCACAGGCTGCAGCTAGACTGACAGGAGGAGCTGGAGGACCACCTGCACCACCCAGAGCTCTACCAGCTGCACCACAGAGGGGACCGGCTTTACCCACTCAGCAGCAGCAGTTTGCACAGCGTCAGCAGAGGGGAGGACCACAGCAGGGACGTACTTACATCATGGCTGCGGTTGAGGATGATGAGGCATTACCAGATGTGATCACAGGTTCTATACTTTATATTTCTTCCATGCCATTGTATTGTTTGATTCTGGAGCCACACATAGCTTCGTATCATATGAGTTTTTGTATAGACACGGCTTTACACCCAAGCCCACTATGAGGAACTGTCGGATTATGACAGGAGGAGGAGTAGTGCCAGTGAGTGAGATGGTGGATTGCCCTATCACTATTGCTGGGAGGGAGATTAGGGCTTGACTTCTGGTGATGCCATTGTCCGGCTTTGATATAGTCCTCGACATCGACTGGATGAGCGAGCAGTTTGTCGTAATAGACTGCAATGAGGGGAAGGTAATTTTCAGCCCTCCAGGAGTTCTACTGTTCGAGATCACCAGACGAGTTGTAGAGAGGCCAGAGGGAGTCTACTTTGGAGCAGTTGCCAAAGACCAGGAGTTGCCGCACCCGTTGATTGCAGAGTATCTCGATGTCTTCCCCGAGGAGTTACCAGGATTGTCGCCAGATCGAAATGTGGAGTTCAGCATCGACCTATTGCCCGGATCAGTGCCGAAGTCCCAACATTGTTACAAGATCAACCCAAAGAAAGTTGCAGAGTTGAAGGCTCAGATTGATGAGCTTGAGGGCAAGGGTTTTATTCGGTCCAGTGCCTCACCCTGGGGAGCACTGGTACTCTTCGTACCCAAGAAGGATGGAACGGTGAGGATGTGTATTGATTACCGTGTACTCAATAGCATCACCATCAAGAATAAATACCCTTTGCCACGGATTGATGAGTTGTTTGACCAGCTTAGTGGAGCGAAGGTCTTTTCCAAGATTGATCTTCGGTCGGGATATCACCAGATGAAGGTGCGGGAGCAGGATATTCCGAAGACAACTTTCCATACCCGATACGGCCAGTATGAGTTTCTGGTAATGTCGTTCGGACTCACCAATGCCCCAGCAGTGTTTATGAACATGATGAATAAAGTTTTTCACAAGTATCTAGACAAGTTTGTCGTAGTCTTTATTGACGACATTCTGATATATTCGAAGACCGAGGAGGTGCATGTGGAGCACCTGTGGATAGTGTTAGAGATTTTACGAAAGGAGAAGCTGTACGAAAAACTCTCGAAGTGTGAGTTTTTCTTGGACAGAGTGGAGTTCCTAGGGCATGTGGTGACTGGAGAGGAGATTTCTGTGGATCCCAAGAAGATTGAAGCAGTTGAAGCATGGGCACCTCCCAAGTCAGTAGCAGAGATTCGTAGTTTCCAGGATCTTACAGGATACTATAGAGAGTGTGTGAAAGATTTTGCCAAGTCGTGGAGCCTATGACCAAGCTTACGCGGAAGGATGAGGAGTTCATCTGGAGCGACGCCTGCCAGTCAACATTTGAAGAATTGAAGCGAAGACTCACGACAGCACCAGTTCTAGCTTTGCCATCTGGATCAGGAGGGTTCGTCATCTACAGCAATGCTTCAGAGAAAGGCTTAGAATGTGTGCTTGAGCAGAACAAGAGGGTTATAGCTTATGCTTCTAGACAGTTGAGGCCCCATGAGAAAAATTATCCCACACATGACTTGGAGCTTGCAGCAGTTAGTTTTGCCTTGAAACTGTGGAAGCACTATTTGTATGGGGAGAGAGTGGACATCTTCACGGACCATAAAAGCCTGAATTATGTTTTCACTCAGAAGGAGCTGAATATGAGGCAGCACAGATGGCTGGAACTCATGAAAGATTTCGACATCAATATGCAGTACCACCCTGGGAAGGCAAATGTGGTAGCAGATGCTCTCAATCGATATCCTGTTGCTATGTATCTCACTATGGACCGACATCTTTTGGAGGATCTTGAGAGCCTTAGGATTGAGATTGTTCTACCAGGATTTGGAGGACAGATGATGCACATACAGATACAGTCGGGACCGTTAGAGAAGATCAAGGAGGCCCAGTTTCTTGATGAGGGACTCCGATGTCTCAGAGGCCAGGAGGAGACGGGATTGCTCGACGACTTCACTATTTCGGAGGACGGATCCCTGAGGCACGGGAACCAGTTGTGTGTGCCCAAGGATTTGCGGGAGGAAGTTATGCAGGAAGCCCACCAGTCATAGTATTCTATACATCCTGGGTCCACCAAGATATACAAGGATCTGCGAGAGTACGTTTGGTGGTATGGGATGAAGAGAGAGGTGGCCAGATTTGTTTCCAGATGCCTTGTGTGCTAGCAAGTCAAGGCGGAGCGCCAGAGACCAGCGAGATTACTCCAGCCTTTGCCTATTCCGGAATGGAAGTGGGAGCATATCACCATGGACTTCGTCTCTGGATTACCGTATACTTCCGGTGGCAAGGATGCTATTTGGGTGATCATGGACAGATTGACGAAGTTTGCTCATTTTATTCCGTTCAAGGTTGGGCTGTCGACCGAGAAGCTTGCAGACCTCTACATGCGTCAGATCGTGAGGATTCACGGGGTACCGGTGAGCATCGTTTTAGACAGGGACAGCCTCTTCACATAAGATTTCTGGAGGAGCCTACAGTTGAGCTTGGGGTCGCAGTTGAAGTTCAGCACCGCTTATCATCCACAGACAGACGGGCAGTCCGAGAGGACCATTCAGACACTGGAGGACATGTTGCGAGTTTGTGCACTCGACTTCGGCGGTTCGTGGGAGGATCATTTGCATCTAGTAGAGTTTGCCTATAACAATAGTTATCAGGCTAGCATCGAGATGACCCCGTTCGAGGAGCTATATAGGCGAAGATGTCGCACACCTTTATCTTGGGACGACGTTGGCAAGAGAGCTTTGCTTGGGCCAGAGATGGTAGTAGACTCAGCTGAGAAAGTCAGACTGATCAGAGAGCGTCTCAGAGTTGCACAGGATTGGCAGAAGCATTGGGCAGACATCAGCAGACAGTCACTTGAGTTCGCAGTTGGAGATAGAGTGTTCCTGAAGATCTCGCCGACTAGGGGTGTCATTCGCTTTGGCAGAGGCGGAAAGCTCAGTCCGAGGTACATCGGGCCTTTCGATGTGACGTCACGGATTGGCGAGGTGGCCTATCGACTAGCGCTTCCAGCTAGTCTAGAGGGAGTGCATGATGTTTTCTACGTGTCCTAGCTTCGATGCTACATTCCAGATCCGAGTCATGTGGTGGAGTATTCAGAGCTAGAGGTGGGCCCGAGCTTGACCTACGAGGAGCAGCTAGTAGAGATCCTTGATAGAAGGGAGAAGCGCCTGCAGAACCAGATTTTCCACTTGTACGTGTCATGTGGAGGCACCACTCTCCAGGAGAGTTCACATTGGAGCGTGAGGACGAGATACGGGAGTGCTATCCCAATCTATTTGATTGATTTGATTGTACTCTGTTCTTTTGAAAATCTATTTTCAATAAAAGACTGGTGTTTGGATCTTTTGAGATTTACTAAGATTTATTTTTGGGTTTTTGAATTTCGTGGATAAAATTTTTTTAGGAGGGGAGATTTGTAACTCCACTTCCCGGTTTTAAAAAATTAAATTTGATTTCTAAAAAAAATTAAATTTTTATTATTAAGTTTTGAAATAATAAGCTAGTTTTAAGTAATAAATATTTGGATCTATATTTTGGAGGGAAATGATTTTAGGAGCAGGAATTTTTTTTTTAATTTTAAAAAGTTGTTGTAACAAACTTGGGGCCCACTTTTTCCACCCTTCCTAACTAATTTTTCTTCATAACTGATTTAATTGCATTTTCCATAATTATTGAAAAGGGTGAGGGCTTAGGTGAAAATGTGCCAAATGGTGGAGGGGGTTTTGTGCAAAAGTTGCACACTTTATTTAATATGAGTTGAGGAGAGAGAGAACTCAGAACTTCCATTTATTTTTCCCAATTCTTCCGAGCTCCTCTCCTTCCAGAGGATCGGGATCAAACCCTAGGCGACGAGGACGAAGCATCCCTCTGCGGCAACGACGGGGAGGCATCATCTCTGCGGCGACTAGCGGACTCATCGACGACCTCACACCATCTCCTCCGAGCGGCGTCTGAGCCCATGGCGTCGAGTTTGTCTTCTCGAAGGCGTTAGGTTCTCTATTTCCCGACCATCACCTCGAGCTTGCTCTCCAGGCGAGCGCTCGACTGAGTTCACCTCTTCCGACGGTGGACGATTTTCTTCTCCGGCCTTGTCTCACTCATCGACGACCGCGGTGACTTGCGACTCGAGTTCCTTTTCTTGACGATCTGCTATTCTTTTCTCTGCTACTTGATCCCTGACCTCCGATCTGGAATCTACGTCAGGAAATTGATCAGAACAGGCTGTTGATTTGGTCCGATCGTCTTCTCCGATGATTGATCCTGTTTCAGTAACCGATAGCTCAAAATCACTCTTAATTTTTGTAAGTACTCGACCCAACCTGATTTTTCCTTCTTTTGACCCGATCTGCACCTAATTACTCGTGTAAATTGTTCCAAAACTAGGTTCTATTTCAAGTTTGGATTTGAGTAAGAACATATCAGACCCGGCTATTGTGTCGTCATTCACGGAAACAATCTCAAACCCTTCTCAGGTATTGATCTGCAAATTCTTGATAATTCAGTCATATTGTTTAGTATTGAATAGAAAATGTCTGGGCAGGGTGAAACTGGGAGTAGGGATTGTAGATTGGACGTGATCGGACTTCAGTCCAACTGTTGATTCGTGTCCTGTTACAGTTTGAATTCTGTTACATTTTGAATTCCTTCAGGTAATTTCCTTCTTTCAAATACTGTTACTCAATTACATGGATGCTTGGGTTAATTCCAGTAGTGTTCTTGCATGTTTTATATTTGTTCTGGATGCGTGTTCGAGTTTTACTTCTGAATGATGTTCGGATTGTGACCAAGACTTTGTTTGTGTCCTGATCGGTGTTGTTCGTGTCCTGATCGGTGTTGTTCGTGTCCATTGGCAGCATATGTCCGAGTGGCAGTGTTCATGTGACGATTGTTCAGTTTGGCATAGTCCTTCGACTCCATGGCTAATGTTTAGAACTGCAGTATAGTTGTATATTTTTGGAAATTATTTGTGCAATATAGTTGTATAACTATTTTGGTGTGGGTTTTCCGTTTTACAAACCAGATAAGATTAATATTGAGTTTTGCATATTATTTTAGTTATAACTATTTTTGATGTTGAGCTTTGAACCTTGGCTTCTAGCTTAAATTGCTTAGCAGTCAAGTTTATAAATTTGCTGTGAAAGAATAGGTTTAGTGCAGAATATGGGTTGGCATGGATTTACAAGTGGGCTATATGGAAGTAGCCATATTAAGAAATTACTGATTTCTACTTTGGTTGGGTCTGGGTGGTTATTAGTAATATGAGGTTGGTGTAATATTTTATCTGCAATATTTTATCTCCAGTAGCTTTATTTCAACATTTCAAATAATTCAATTGCTGGTAACAGAATGAATAACAATACCCTTATAATTAGCATGGTCTAGTCTAAAGGGCTTCCTAAACTTTAAACAGTAATGTTTTAGAGTTAGTAGAGTTCTAAATAGTTTCACATATGTTTCCTTACTTTAAAATATGATAACTAGCCCTTGATATACAATTAGAACAATGTCAGACTTAGATAATTAGTTAGCAATATCTAAAGAAGTTGTAGATTGATATTAATCGACTTGTACCTATTAAAACAGGAGGACACCTAGCTACATTGTTTTCCAGTACTTTTCCGGAGCAGGCAAGTACTTTTCTATGGTTTTGTGCATTTACATTCTTGTACCCTTTCTTATGACACGTCATGGCACGACATCATGTACTCCTGTATTCCTGTACCCTTGTTCTTGTACTTATTAGTGTCAGATGGGAAAATACACTAGCCATGTGACCAATCCCGGTTACTATATTCATGTGCCTAGCTTAGGTCTCGTATCGAGCACGCGGGCCCTAAGTCGTACCATATTCATGTACTCCTGTGCATGTTCTCACCCCAGCCGGTCACATGGACTAGATGTATTTCGATATTGTGCACTTATCATGTCTGGTACTACAGGATTATAGTTTCATTCCTGTACATTACATTTCCTGTACTTTACATTCATGTACTATATAGTTCCTATACTCATTTCCTGTACTATTTTTCTGTACTTTTCTATTCATTCATGTATATCTTTTTTCTGTACCACGGTACTTATTTCATATCATGTTTATGTTTTATTACCTAGAACTGTACTTTGCTCCGCTCCTGACTGAATAAATTGCAGGTGAGATGGAGGCCATTTGCGATACCTTTTATGGGCGGGATTTTGCTATTCTTGCTGAGCCAGCTAGAGCTGTGTTGAACTTAGAGGCTGCAGAAGTCTAGAGCTTACCTTAGATTCCATATTATTTTTTCTGTATTGAGACTAGTAGACTTACTTTCATTTGCTAGAATGTAATAGAATTCTGGCTTGTACTTCTTTTCTGGGATACACTTATAGATGCTGCGTTTTCATACTTGTCTTGATATCTGGTTAGTTTTCCTAGATTGGTACAGCTTACTTTGTTGTGTCTAACGACAAAGGCTGGGTGTGTCCGACTCGTGTCCGATTATTCGGGAGCGGGTCGTGACATGGCTTTTCAATATGGCTTTCAAAAAGATATAATCTGACTCTATACTGCTTGAAATAAACATAGGTAAAAGTAGCAAGATCACATCACAAGAAATATTTTTTTATTAAATGAATTAGTGATCGTTTTATATGATATAGCATTTGTTCCACATTTACCAGTATGATATACTGACCCCTCCATCAGTCTGCACGCTGGTACAAGATGCACCGAGATGGATAGTCCGAAGCGATAGCTCGAGCCTCAGCCTCAGGAGCCAGAAATCAGAAAAGATGCCAGGAAATGGTCATTTGTTGCAAAGAGTTGATTTTGTATATAAAGAAATGTAATGTATGGAACGGGATCATTGTAATCAGTAATGTTTTGAGAGATTGTAAGCCAATGGCATGTATCGGAGAGAAATAAGAGCTTTGTACTATGTTCAAAAGAATATCAATAAAAAGAATGTATTTCTTCTATCATCATATTCAATTCATATTCTGTAATATGTTCGCTGATGCTTCAAATATCTGTATTTTGTTCTGCGACGTTATTGTCTATCTTTTTTATTTTGTCATTGTACAGGTCTTGGCCTTATGCAAGCACAACTTAAGCTTGTACGACATCACGTCCAAGCGAAGACAAACCATTCCACAAAGTCCGAAACGAGGAAGAAAGGACTATGCGGGATCGGGGCGTGACACATAGCTAGGAAGACTGTGGACCGATAAATGTAGGTTGCTAGCCACAATGAAAGTCCATCAAATTTCTGGTTGCCTACCCAGCATCAGCTATACCGTATTTCTTTCGTGGCTGGATCGGTCCGGTAGCCCCAATTGTCGTCCAAAGAAACATCGCCCTTGTGCACAAGTTATCCATGACCACGCACATACAAGACTTCATTTAGACTCACGTAAATGCATTGCCTAATTTATGGTACGACTCAAAGCCTTTGCGTATCGTGCTTATAGACCTACTTTCCATACTTCTTTGGAGACTCCCAAATGAGGGATCGCCTCGACAACAAACCTTCGCTATAACTTTCTATTCTTTGAAACCTAGGGAACGACTACTGTATATCCTCCCTACTTAACTGGAACAAAACGTATTCCATATGTGTCGTAGACCGCGGCATACTTATTATCGAAACAACCGTGTTTCATGCCTTAAACCAATTATGTCCTGTGCGACACTACCGCCCAAGTCATACTCTATATGACGAGCCTTGAGACTGTGAGAACATGTGGCTATATCCAGCTGTAGAACCGTGGGACCGTGCACGTGTTCAAATTGAACAACCGTTTGCGCCTTAACCCGTAACATCTTCTATAGGACTAATTGTGAGACCGTGGGACGCTTTTGCTATGACAAGCAGTGGGGTCGTGGGGACGTGCCTGCTATGATTTAGATAGCCCGTGGCATAACTTTTCGTAACTCAATCGTGCGGTCGAAGGACCCAGTGCCAACTTTGAAAACCATCGTAGAGAACAACTAAGCAACATGTGACACTTTTTCTATGTTCTACACAAATACTTGACTCAATGGGATTATTCCCTTAACTATGTGGATTCATCTCTTTTATTCAAGCATATTCAGTGTAATGAAAACTTCCAATTATTAGTCTGAAGGCCAAGTTGAGGCAAGTTCACCGAAAGCCATCCACCTGAACGAGGAGTTGCCTCGATCGAGCGGGACTTCGAGCAAGTCGTTACATGGCTAAGTCCAAACGCGGTTGCGTTTCGATTCCTCCGGTAGAACTGAGCGGAACGAGGCATTACAGTGACAACCGGTAGGGAGAGGGAGAATATATGAACGATAATTTTGTCATTTTTAAAATTTAGGGTATCAAGTTAATACCTATCAAAGTTGAGAGTATCAACTTGAAAAACTCGAATAGTTGAGGGTATTAAGTTATAATTTAGCCTAAAATTATACAATTATGTAAATACCCTCAATTTATGCATATTTTATGATTAAAAATGTGTACATTTGTGTATATTTTTAAAATAATAATTTTATGTATGTGTTTTGAAGTATAACTTTAATAATTTAACATCTAGTCTAACTTTGGACGTAACTTAATTTGAAATACAAGAAATGTGTATATATATAAATTATAATTTTTAATATAACCATAATTTCGATTTTGGATCCATTTATTAAACAATAGTAATGGTCTAACCAAACAAACCGAATCGATAATTCAGTTCGGTTTCAATTATGATTAAATTCGAATTTAGATTTTTAGAATTTGGATTTATTCAATTATGACTATTTTGATTTCTTTGACGTCCATAAAAAATGACAAATGGTAAAGTAGATGGAGCTAAAAAATGCATCTTGTCAAATTTGTACAAAAATAGAAATAAAAGTAGAATGGGCTGAGTTTGTATGAGAAAAGTAAAAAATAAATCTTGAGACCCAAATGAGATGAGTGAATGTAGACCTATGTGTATCTTTGTTTCTTTCTTTTTCGGAAAATAATATAAAATCTAGAATCTAGAAATTAGAACTCCAAATTGAGGTTTACTATTCTACAAAATGAGTTTCTACATTCTGAATGTAGAAATTCTGAGACCAAGACTATAGCTGATAGGACGGGACTATTATAGGACTTTAATTAAGCCACTATTTTACAAAACAAGCTCCTATATTCTGAATCTAGAATTTAGAAATTGGAATGGGTCTTACTTTTTTTTTGCGATCAACTTAACGTACGAGACTTTGTGCATGTTGCGTTGCATGTCATTTGAGCCCACTGTTTTTAATGTTTACATACACACCAACACCCCTCCTTCAGTTCAATTTCGAGCCGTCCGTTTAGCCATGAAAGTTATACCAAATACGGGTCTTACTAGTGATACTCCAAGGTACGAGAATTAATGGAGGGAAACAAGGAGGAGTGGCCCATAAAAGCAGGAAAAGACTGGCTAACCGTAAGAAGAAGCACCACCTTATCGCAACAACGACAGATAGGGTAGTGATGTCGTTGGATATGCTTGCACCGGTCGGATGGGCATCAGGCTGGGTTCCAAAGTGTCCAATCACTCCCCGACACAGACACAGACACAAACACAGACACGCTCTCGTGCATCCTTTTGGCTTTGCAATAGAACCCCACCCCCGACAAATCTAATTTATGGCCACCATCAATGGAGGACTAAAATGATGGCCCCTCCACCAGCCTCCTCCATCTTTAATTATTATTTTAGTACCAACCTACTTTTGTTATAGGACTCGTTGGCATTCCGAAAAATTAGTTTTTTTTGTCGTCGATGATCTGAGACGACATTAATCTAAGGTCTCGTTTGGTTCGCGGAATGGAAGAGAAATGAAATAATTTTTTGGCATTTTATTTTTTTTGAAAAATTACAATTTCTATCGATTTTACTTGAAAATGCCAAAGAATTTGGAAATGAAAGTGAATACTTCAATGTGGGAAAGTGATTCCTTCAATTGATGGAATCACTTTTTTCCTAATTTTTCTTCCATTGAAAATTACTTTTCTTTTCTCCTCAATTTTTTTGGCACCAAAACATAGAAAAATAATCACTTTCCTTCCCAACCCGATGATTCTCCGAACCAAACAAGGCCTAATAGTAGAGATGAACAAGGTGAGAAAGGTGGGTACGAAAGCGCTAAATAACAGGAAGAGCTATGAGATTGAATGGAACATCAATTTACAATATCTAGCCCAAGGTTAATCACATATATCATTGTCCGAGTTCGTATCGGGTCGGGTTGAATCTCTTTCTGGGTCTCCCCTCTTTTCGACCGCTCCTCCAAGTCCTACTCTCGACGCGGTACTTCACTTGAATCTACTAGCAAATTTTTTACATCCCCTCATAGGCCCATCACAATGTAGTAAACCAGTGTTATCGGCAGAGCAATTAGCATCCCAAATATCACCCTTCACAAGAAATAGCCACTTTCGAGTTCAGTAACAAATAAAACATCGTACAATTACACAAACGAGAAATTATTTAGTGGGCGTGCATCTTAATTCTCCTTCACTTGATATATGGAGACGAGTACATGCAGTGGCAGTCTCGAACGGTCTTTTCCATCATCATGTCATCAAGTGGAGGAGAATCAAGATGCACGTGAGTCTGACTTACTGAATAATTTTCCGAGCAAGAGAACAAAGCATCATGTACTCACCCGGTGCTAAGAATGTCGGGGTGCACATTGTACTCCTTCGCGAACACGAAGGGAACTATCCCTTGAGGCAGAGCTGCCTGCCAAAAAAAAAAAAAAATTCAAAAAATAAAATAAAATTGTGCAATCGATGAGTGGGACTGGCACAGAAGAGAAAAGTTGTATCGGTTTCGTGTGTCGGGGTGTCAGGAGGGCTGTGACCTGTACGATTGCGACGTGCAGGAGGACGCCGCGGAGGCCTACTGCAATGGAGGCCGCAGCCATGACGGCTGGCCCTGCCAGGAACCTTATGGCCATGGCGAAGGTCGCGATCTTGTTGCCGCACGCTATGATCCTCGGCTGCAATGCCATGAACAGACCTGCTTGCCCACATAACATAAGTAATAAGTAACTAAGCAAAGAAGAAGAAGAAGAAGAAGTACACAAACTAATGTAACAGTGGAGTGTACTGACCAAGGCTGAACATGGCCATCCCAAGTCCTGCATCAGAGAGGATGGAGATGGACTTCGATATAATGGCAGGCATCTCAACATTCCATCTACAATATTTCACAAAAAGATTGTAATTCGTACCGTTTGGTCGGATATTTATGTGTTTAGGTCTTCATATTATTCAGAAAATTAGAAATTTACATTTAGTTTTAGGGTCTCGTGTATATTCAATGGACGCGGCTATCCGCACGCCACGTATTATTTAGCACACCCCATATAACTTAAGTTGAAAAATAGATTAACTTTAAAAGACACATATATCCACATGACCTTCCTAGCACACCCCACAGCCTTCCCATTGTTCGACCAAAATAGGTCGAACAGGTGATCTTTCGTTCGACCCTCTTTGGTCGAACGTGCACAACAATGTTCGACTGTCGTGGGGTCGAACACCAGTCTGTGCGCTCGACAGACCAGGCTCTATTAGAACTGTGAATACACCAAAAAAAAAAATTCGAAATTTATTTTGTTCTAGCAATCTGAAAGCTCCTCGGCAATAGTGTAGCGAACGGAGAAGAGAGGGGACCGGAGAAGACGTTGGATTTGGAGAAGAGAGGGGGCTGGTTGGAGAGAGGAGAGAGGAGAGGAGAGTAGAGAGGTTAGAAATGATATGTGGGATGTGCTTAGGAATGATGATAGATTTTATGTTAGAATAGAAAAAAATATTTTGATCATTTGGTGGAGTGTACTTAACATTTATGTTAATTTTATTTATTTAAAATATGGTATACTTAACACTTGGGACGTGCTAAATAATGCGTGGGGTGCGCACAGCCGCGCCCATATTCAATTTGGTTTTCAAGGAGAGGCTCCAGCCAACAGTCAGTATGAGACTCAAATGATTATTTTGGATAATATACAGGACTAATTATAAATTTTGAATATTATACGAGAGCGTGAAACTAAGTAACCCTAGGTAAAGCTTACCTGAAAGAAACTAGAGACCAGACTAGCCAATGAGGCTGGAGTAGGTGTTGGGGTTCCTGATGAGCTTCCTCCACACCATGATGAGTATGAGCCGGGTCATGACGCTGGTCGGCGGCATCGCGGCGCTCCCCGCAAGCTTGCCCGCGGCATCGTGCGCCTTCCGGTCGACGTCGATATTGTCCTTGTTGGCGAAGCTGAACTCGTCTTGCTCCAGATACTCGTCCTTCCGTCCATCGACTGAGAAGACAGCCTGATCGAATTAGTCAGTACTATACGAACGACAACGCGCAACGAGAGAGAGAGAGAGAGAGAGAGAGAGAGAGAGAGGTTTAGAGAACAGCGTGCACCTTTGCCAGGAGAGACTGCCATTCTAACTTCCTTGACAGCGGCGGCGGCCGCGGCGGAGTGATCAGCAGAATGCAGTGCGTACTCCGGGTTGTTGTTCCCGAACACATCCGAAGCTGGAGAATTACTGGAGCTCCAGACGAACATGTGCAGGTCCTTGCTCCCTCCTCCCTCCTCCGGCTTCACCAGGTGCGCTTTCCTCCCGCCGGCCACGGCTGCTTTCGCAGCCGCTGGCACGCCCGGAGGGGCGAACACGCACGGGTTCGGAGCCGGATAATGCACGGTCGCGGCAGTCTGCGTCCGCGGCTTGCTGCCGCCACCAGCTGCCGCAGAAGCGGCAGCGGCGGCGGCAGCGTGCTGGTCCTCCTCAAAATTAGACTGCCTCGGCGTGTTCTGCCCGAAGTTCGAGCTCCTCCCGACCACCGAGTAGAAGTCAGCATGGTTGAAGCTGGACCCCCTCGGCGTCGGGTTCCTCGACGACTGCAGCGAGTAGATCTCCGCGTTGGTCAGGTCCGACGGCCGCGGCGTCGCGCCCGCCGCGAGCGCCTGAGAGCGCCGCGAGTACGCGTCCGACCGCGACGCGCTCGACCGCCTCACGGTGACGTGCAGCCGCCCGTCCCCCCTGACCTCGGCCTCCGCCTCGAGCGCACCGCGCCCCGTGTCCAGCGACACGACGTCGGGGTCGACCGCGATGGAGGCGATGGACCCGGCCGCGCCGCCGGGGAACTGCTCGGCGATGAGGAGCCTCGCGCCGCGGTACTCGAACAGGAAGAGCATGAGCGTGTACCAGACGATGCACTGGAGGACGACGATCTGCACCATGAGGCTGCCGGAGAAGTCCCCGTACATGCCCTTGAGGAGGGGGATGCCCATGACGAGGGTGTTGGGGAGGGTGGAGAGGGAGAATATGGTGATGGTCCACTCGAGGCTGCCGCGGCGGCTGAGGGCGGCCCAGGCGGCGAGCGCCGCGAGGACGAGGAGCTTCTGGAGGGTGTCCGCGGCGATGAAGCGCGCGCTCATCGCGTAGGGGTCGTTGGTGGAGATGAAGTGGAAGGAGAGGAGCGGCACCGCGAAGAGCGCGACGAAGCGGTTGATGCCGGAGCACTGGTCCGGGGAGAAGATCCCCCACCACTTCACGGAGCCGTACGCGAGGATCATCGCCACGTACAGTGGCACCACCGCCGTCATGACGTGGTAGAAGTCCGACAGGCTGATCATCTCTCTATCTAGCTCTAGCTGGCTAGCTAGGGTTTTCTTTTGCGACCAAGGTGGTCAAGTGATCGATGTGTGTATGTTTAACCTAATAAATAAATTAGGACATGAACTCGGTCTCCCAAGCATGGGAAGAGCTGGTGCTCAAAACTCGAAAACTTGGTTTGGATTTTCTTCTGTTTGCTGCTGCCACTGCATGCACGCACGCACGCACGCGCGCACGCACTACCTCACTCGCTCGCTCGCTGCTATCAGAATGTTGTGTGTATGTATGTATGAACAACTAGTGAAAAATGAGGGTTTTGTAGTAGTGGAGTGAAGTGAAGGGGGGAGGAGATTAATTTGTAGTTTTGTGGATGGGTGGGTCGAGAGGAGCCCCACTATGAGGTGGTGGTAGTGCTGCTGCTGGGCCTTGGGATGTATGGGAGGAAGATGACGCGTCAGTGGATAGAGGCTTTTATTAACGGAAGATCCATGTTTTATTGGATGTCATATCGGGTTCTACTTGTGCGCATGCTGCTGCAATGGAGTAATGCACTGAAAATATTTTTTTAACAATTTTTACTTACGTGACAGCTAATGTGGTGGCTGACAAATTATCTGAGATGGCAAATTATAACCCAAAAAATTAATTATCTTATTTTTTTTAGTGTTAGTGTTGTTTGCCATTAAAATTTTTTGCTTGCAAATTTCAATACAAACAGAACAGTGTTACAATATAGGACTTAGACGTAGTCAGCTAGGAGTACACTTTTGTTTATCTGGGTCCTTGTGCCGATGGAGACGAGTGGTAATACGTTGACTCCGTTGACGATCTGACGACGGTTTATCGGTCTCTGAAGGTTTGGATTGCTCTGGGTGCTGGAGCTTGCTGAGAGGAGGAAGACGTAAGTGTCTGTATCTGCCTCTCTGGTTGTGCGATGTCTTGTCTGTCTATGTATGTTCGTCTCTGTGTGTGAAGAAGGAAATGATCCATCTATTTATATCTTTGCAGGCAGGTGCTCATCGCGTATATGTAGGATGCGCCTGGACACGGGGACGCCCGTGGTGATTGCTGATGGAGGCACATGGACGATGCGCCCTGATTGAGGGGTTGAATTCTTCATGCTGCTGTTGTGGGGCTGGCACGTAGCATGGGGGGAGAATCTTTCTGTTGCTGAGATCTTGGGTGAATCGGTCAAAGGACACGTGTCGTAGGCCCATGGCTCGGAGATCTCGGATTTGGTGGAGAATGATTGGTGTAGGATGCGCCTGGGATGTGGGCGCATGAAGAGACTTTGGCTCGTACTTTTGGGAGTCGCGAACCATTTGGGACGCATGACTTTTGAGGCTCATGCGAAGCTTCAGTAGTGATTTTACTTCTGTCTTTTGGGATCAGAGAGAAGTCTAGGATGCATGGCTTTTGAGGCGCATGCAGAGCTTCAGTAGTGACTTTACTTCTTTTTAGGGATCAGAGAGAAAGTCTGAGCGCATGGCTTTTGAGGCGCATGCAAAACTTTGGGGCATGGCGCGGAGGCGCATGTGAGTGGTTGGCGGCCACGTGGCTTGTAACCGCCGGAGGAAAGTAATGATGATGGACGTTGGCGACGCTTCGTTTTCTGAAAAAGCTGTCAAACTGTTCAGTCCTCGAGAGGCGTGCTGCCAACTCTGTCAGACTTCAGCATTTAATGTTTTTGACAGGGGGCTGTTGGATGTGGGCGCATCGATCGGCATTCCACTAGGCGCATGGGGGCATAGGGACGCATGCTTGTGAAGCGCTTGGTGCTGAGGGGCGTTGTGTGATGCGCGGTCTGACCGGCGCATCGCTTCGCTTGACACGTCTTTGGTGCGACTGTTACGTTTTCGAGTGCTTTAAATAGCCGTTTTTGATTGGCTGAATTCGAAGCGTCAGGTTCATCCATTTAATGCAATTCATTGCACGGGATTCGGAGAGCCATCCACTTGGCGCATGGGTTTGATTTGCCCGGCCATAATAGTGGATGGAGAGAGTTTGTTCTCGTTCTCCGTTCTTCCGAAATGAACTTGTTTACTCGAGTGCATTTTGTTGATGAGATGCTCCCGAGGGTGAAGATACGACGCATTGTCTTCTTGATGCACTTGAAGGTGACTGTTACATCCAAAAGTCGGAGTCGAGGGCTTCTGAGGCAGGCGGAAGGTGCTGTTGCATCCAAAAGATCGGGATGCACGAGCTCGTCTCCATTATGTAGGAAGAGCCACAGATCGGGATTGCGGTTGCTGCGGCTTTGGGGGCTCTTTCTTCCTTCAAAGTGGGGGTTGCCCATTTTGGTTGTGTTGAAAGGCCTTTAGCCGCGGTTTCGATTGCGGTCTTCCTTCGCCTTTGGAGCTCTTTCGAAGCCTCCCTGGCCCACAGGTTGGCTTGCGGGTGCTCTTCTCCTCCTCGGTTTGGGGAGCTCTTCCTCAGTAGAGGTTGATTGCCCTCGTTCTGTCAAATAAATGCTTCATTAGTCGAGCACTTAGACGACGGTGAGCCTGGCTGGAAGGGGGAATAACTGAGCTGCTGAAGGGATGCACATAACTGAGGATGAACATAATGAGCTGCTGAAGGGATGCGCCCGGGGGAGCGCATGGTGGGATGCTGCCTGACTGAGAGCGCATGGTGAGATGCGCCTGTTCGAGAGCGCATGATGATGCTGCGCCTGGCTGTAGACTTAGGGTCTTTTCTTTTGTAGAATTCTCTTATACAGCCCTTTTTAAGACATGTAATAGACTTTTATATGAAATAAAATCTTCTTTTAATGTCTCTATTCTTGTTTTGCTGTGTCAAAGTACTTTGTCTGAACTTTCTGGCGCATGTAATGTTTGGCGCATAGGATTTCTGATCGTGAAATTCCATGCTTCTACAAGACCCCCTTCAAAGTTTTCAAAACTTTTGTCAAGTTTGGAATACTTTGAATAAGAAGCAGGTGGTTGGGGCGCATGTCTGTTCGAGGCATGGATACTCGTACATCAGTGATGGGGCGCATGCTTCTCTCAGTTAATGCAAATGATAACGCCTCGATAACCAAGAAGATTAATGATGATCTTTTTGGTTTATCTGCAGTTATCTCTTCACAGAACCCGAAGCGGCGGCTGAGGTCACACTTCATCGGTTCACGCGTGCGACTGAGCCTATAAATAGGCGTGAGGAAAAGAGAGAGAGAGTTCTAGTCGATCCTCTCTTTGCTTTTGTTTTAGAGTTCTTCTTCGAAAAAAAACCCTAACTTTCTCCTATTCAGAAATGGCTCCCAAGACTCCTGTGCGGTGCTGGCAAGGGAAGAGGCAAAGGGAAAGAACCTGTAGAGGCTGCTACCGGCTGAGTTCCACGTCCATGTTGACGTTCGGCCATCGGTAGTGG
>JANAVB010019795.1:2209281-2249085 GCA_029216955.1 Iris pallida | reverse complement strand
AGGAAGAAGGCTAGAATAGAAATTAGGGAAAACCGAGTTAGAGGGCGAAACGGCTCGAGTATCGGAATGAGTTGAAACTTGGCGTTGTAGGCCTTAAAAATGAAAGTCACGCTGAGTTGATCGGACTGGGGTCCGAAAGTCACGCTGAGTTGATCAGGACATATTAAAAAATCACGCTGGGAGACAGCTCATCATTTTGTCAAGTGTCATTATGACTGACAGCACGACATCGAAGAATGTCTTCTCGTATGCACGTATGCACGGAACTCAAGAGATCACAGCCGACTATTGCATGACTTTTAAAATCTTCTTCAGCAAGACTCAGCCTTCACCAGTTGGCATACCAAAAGAGCTTCTTGTCATTTAATACGACTGACAAAGCAATCACTGTCAGAGATTTTATGTCAGTCGAGGTACGTCGAATCAAGACAGCTGGCAGTTCTGCATCAATCTTGCATTTATTTTGAGCCTTCTGGCTCAAGTCTGCGTGTATTTTGAACTTATATGTTCCTTCCTCAAGTCTGCGTGTATTTTGAGCTTTTTACCTCAGTTTGCGTGGATTCTGAAGTTCATGCTCCACATCTGCGTGGATTTTGAAGCTTTCTGCCCCAAGTCAGCGTGGATTTTGAAGCTTTTTGTCCCAAGCCTGCGTGGATTCTGAAGCTTCTTGCCCCAAGTTTGTGTGAATTTTGAAGCTTTCTGCCCCAAATCTGCGTAGATTGTGAAGCTTTTTGCCCCCAAGTCTGCATGGATTCTGAAGCTTCTTGCCCAAGTTTGCGTGGATTTTGAAGCTTTCTGATCCAAGTCTGCGTGGATTTCGTCTTCAACAAGTCTGCGTGGATTTCATCAAATTGGAGTACGTGGCAGCCATGCCACTGATCTCTCGCCTACGTGTCCTGTAACTTGCACACGACTCATGCATGATTGCCATGTGTCCAACAGTTACAGGCCACGTCCAGTAACTGCTCACAACCTTGCGTATGTTAGATCCTGCGTGATTTTCAACTAGGCACAGGTTGTGAAGACAGTTATCCTTTCAGTTATTTTTGACTCTATAAATAGAGTTCTTTTTCTTATTCATTACACAGATACATAGTTATCTAACTTACTGTCAAAATTTTGAGAGCTTTTCTTCTTCGCATAGTCCAAGGGATAAAGCGATCGTCTTCTAGATCGAATTCCTACAGTTGTAATTTTCCCAGATACACAATAAATAAAGTGAATTTATTTATGGAAAACAAAATTGGCGACTCTGCTGGGGAAAACCATCTCCTCTTCTGAGATGGCAACAACTTAATGCGACACTTCGTCAATCGGCTCGACGAAGAAGGTGATATCGATCCAATTTGATCAACTCGCCTACGAAGAAATGCAGCGGGCTAAGGGTGGCAAGCCCACTTCAGCCTCCATCACTACTGCCAAGTCGAAGGGACGCTCTGTCTATGTCCCTAAGAATCAGTTAGCAGCCAATGGTGAAGTCTCTGCCACAGTGTTTACTCCTAACACTGGCAAAGACTCTACTGCAAGCACGCACACTCTTGTGCGCTCAAAGATGACAGCATTCAAAAGTCATGCTGACAGTATTGGCTCCTTAGTCAAGTCTGTTCCAGCGTGCAATCCATCCTTCAAAGTCATGCTGACAGTACTGGCTCCTTAGCCAAGTCTGTTCCAGCATGTAATCTCAATCCCAAAAGTCACACTGACAGTGCTGGCTCCTTAGCCAAGTCTGTTCCAGCGTGCAATCTCACATTCAAAAGTCACGCTGACAGTACTGGCTCATTAGCCAAATCTGTTCCAGCGTGTATTTCCAAAGTTAACAAACACGCTGACAGCATTGGCTCCTTAGCCAAATCTGTTCCAGCATGTAATTCTAAAATCAAAAGTCACGCTAACAGCACTGGTTCTTTAACCAAGCCTGTTTTAGCGTGTACATCATCTAAGAAGAATAGCTCTTTAGCTATCTCTTCTTCTTTGCCAAGTTCTACTAGAACTGGGGGTGGTCTTCCACACAAAGTTCCTTCGAAAAGAAATAACTCTTTAGTTGTTTCTTCTGCTCCTGTAGTTTTTACTTCAGGAACAGCTTTGACTGACAATTTTGTTAGTCAAAGAAAAGAAGATGGTCTTTTGACTACTCTTCCTTCTGGACATTCTATGTCTCAAAACTTGAACAAGTCTAAAAAGAAGCATTCCTTAATGTCTTCTTCTACGACTTCTTCAAATTGGGCACAGAATTTGTCTATGAAAGAGGGTCTGTTACCAACTCCTAATCAAGGGGGTGGTTCAACTCTTCCTTCTCTGCAAATATCCAGATCAATGGAAGGAAAACTCCAAGTTTCAAAAACCAATGTGTTACCTCCAACTGATCTAAGAGCAAAACTTAATCAAACCCGTTTGGGAAACACTTCTGGTGTTAAGAAAACACATCAATCGGATATGAAGATAAGAGATCCAGATGCAGAGTATGCTAGAAATTATGTGGCTCATATTAATCACTCCCTATATAATCAAGAGCCATCAAGACCCAAGAATCAGAAATATATTCCTAAAAATACACAAAGAGTGTTCTCTGATGTACCTTAGTCGTCACAGACAGATTTACGAGAACATCTTCAACAGAAGAGAAGGAATAATTCTATGACAATGGACCATGCTGAATGTGACTTCCAGCCAAGAGTCATAATTCAATGCAGATGTCAATCAATGGTTCAGGACTATGTTGATCATGAATATGATTTCCAGCCGAGAGTTACAATGCAATGCAGATGTCAAACAAAACGACAATCTGTCTTCAATCGGATTCAGTGTGAACCTATGCCTGATGAAGATGAGCCTTTGTTTGCTTCTGTTAACATGACCTCTCGGGATACTGGGGGTAGAGCTGATAGTCCAGACGGAGTATATAGAGGCACAAGAGCAAGAGTCCTGGCCTCTAGTCAAAGAACTTTGATCTCTGAAGATGATTCTGAATTTCTGGGAGAGTCCAATTTCCCACCTCTTCCTACTGGGGTTAGTTCTCCTATAATTGACTTTGATGCACAAAGCAATGATTCAGAACAAACAAAATCCACCAGTCCATGAATAATCCCTCGTACAGTCACGACTTATATGGTTGATGGGAATACTGATGAACCTTCTTCTTCCTTGACTCCTCAAGAACAAATGATTGCTTCTTTGGAACAGCAAATGAAGTCTATGGCTGATACTATGAAGTCGATGTATGAACTCATGGCAACTCAGATACAAAATCGACAGACTGTACCAGATGCCATACCAATTGACACTGGTGTAAGTCCAGTACAAGTTCCTCCAGTAGTATAATCCAATACTCCTGGACCAGCTCAACCAAATCCTAGTCTCTCTGGAGCTGGGGTTAGTACTTACAATGCTGTTCCTCCTCCCAACTATTCTCTACAAGCTACAACTCCACAATCTTCCGGAGTTGTCTCTGAAGAATTGAAGAATCTCAAAACTCAATTCGAGGCATTCAAACAGAAAGATGGTTTACAAAGGTTAGGCATCAAGCAACCTTATCCGATAGAATGGAAGCAAGTATCGTATCCTCCTAAGTACAAGCCTCCTACTATCTCATTCTATGATGGAACCACCTCTCCGAGTCAGTTTATTAATCACTTTGAAGTGATGACTGACCAACTGCAACCAAGTGATGCCCTCCTTACTCGGGTGTTTGTTGGATGTCTCAAAGGAACGACTTATGAATGGTATAGAAGTCTCCCAGATGGGTGTATTACCTCATTTGCCGGTTTCAAACAGATGTTTCTTGAACGGTTCTATGAAGGGCTTAATGACATGACTATGTCTGCTCTTATTAGAATCAAGCAGAAAAATAATAAAACTACAGAGGATTTCATTGAACGATTTCGAAGAGAAGCTCTGAAGATGCCTCTTGGAACTCCTGATGCTGTCACCATCGACACATGCAAATCAAACTTGTTACCAATCATCCGCATGTGGACAGGATCTACTCAATTTCAAGACTGGCCTTCCTTCATAGTTAGTGCCAAGGCCACAAAAATTAGTGTTGAAACCTTTAAAGGTTTAGGAGTGCAGATGACTCCCAAAGAAACAGGTCAAGGTACTAACAATAATGCTCAATCCAATATTCGCAAGGGAAAAGAAACCCTTGAAGTTAATCTTCAGAGCAAAGATGCATCAAATGTTCAAACTTCTCCTACCTCTACAACTCAACAATCAAGAGCACCTCGCCCTAAAGAAGAATACTCTTTTGATGACGACGATGTCCTTGGTATCTTTGAATGTCTGCTGAAAGATAATAAAATACAATTACCTGAAATCAAGAAACCTGATGAAGCTGGGAAGACGGATTATCCTAAATACTGTCCATACCGCAGAATGCTGGGTCATACAATTCGTACATGTTATGTACTGAAAGGAAAGATCCAAGAAATGATTAAATCTGGAGCTATCTTCCTTACTCCAAAAGAGAAGACCGTCACCTCCAATGTCGTCTCTATGCAATTCGGAGACTTCCCTCCTCAATTTCTTGAAAGTGGGATCGTTCCTATTCCCAAGGTGACTCTTGATATAGTGAATATTCCTCCTCCACAATCTGAAGGATTGGTGCCAATTACTATAGAAACAGGAGAAATCATGTGGATTCATCCTGATCTAGTAGCAGATTTGAATCTCCTCCTCTTCAAAAGACTATTTCGCAAAAGTCCAAGAAGACTGGAAAAATTAAGTCATGTCATATGACTTCTCTTGGGTCTACTTCTGACACAGAGCCAAAAGACAAAGAAGAAGCACTTGCTGGTGCTACTCGTACAGGGAAATCTTATTTAAAGGATTATTCCAAGAATCCTGAGGATACTCCTGATATCCCTCCTGCTGACAAAGATGCTCCTAATGTTCCTCCTGAAGAAGAATCATCCACTGCACCTGTTCCTTCAACTGCACCAGTTGAACCTGCTCTTTCTAAGCCTACAGCTCTTGAGAAAGACAAACAACAGGCTCGGTTTGATAAACCAATCAAGAAGTCCCCTCCTCTTGGGCTTCAGAAACCTTATAATTTTGACATTCTAGCTCAACTTGCTAATACTCCAGCTAGAATGTCCCTCTTTGAACTTCTACGTCTTTCCAAAGAGACTCGGGAGACGTTAAGCGAAGCACTTCTTCAAGCAGACTCTTGGCTTGCACAATTAAAGAAGCCAGATGCAGAACCTGCCACTTGCTTACATTGCAACAGTGTATTGGAGATTATCCCAAATATCACCTTTACACAAGATGACATGCTACTGGAGGATAATCGACATGATCGGCCTCTCTATTACACCGATTATATTGATACAATGAAGATAGATCGTATCCTCATTGATCCAGGGTCTGTTATAAGCATAATGCCAAAGAGTTTGTTGGATGAATTAAAAATTTCTCTTCACAAGCTTTCCAAGACGGTTACTACTATCCTGGGATTCAATCAAAACAGAAGCGAGCCTTTAGGAAAGATTCATTTGAAACTTCAGATTGGCGACTTCAGATCCAAAGTCACTTTCTATATGATCGAGATTGTAGGATCCTATAATCTTCTTCTGGGGAGGCCCTTTCTTCATGAAAATAATGTGGTGCCTTCTACTCTTCATCAGTGTTTTAAATACATTGACAGCAATGGAAGAGTACAAAAGGAAGTTGCTGATATAAACCCTTTCCATGGGGTTGAAGCCTATTTCAATGATTCCCGGATGTATAAAGAAGAGTATACAAGGGTGACACAAGCTATGGAGAAAGAGGATTCACAAAGTGAGACTTTAATAATCCCTGTTAAAGGTCGAACTACTCAGCAACAATCTCCCAAACCCTCTGGAGAAGGTCCTTTCATCATTCCAGTGAGTGGACGGATTTCTCCATTACCTCAGTCGTCTACTCAAGATATACTGATCATTCCTGTCAGCGGGCGTACTACAGTTCTTGTATCTTCACATGTGAAACAGGATACTCTGCTAATTCCAGTTGGAGGGCGGATTACTCTTCCATCTCAAGCTTCAAGGGAGCTCACCTCTTCTGAGCCATTTGTTATCGATCTTAGTCGAAATAAAATTCCTTCTCGTTCTTCTTCTCCTCCTTTAGTCATTGATTTGGCTAAGATCTTGCTGCTTTTGAATTTAATGAAAAGTCTCCATCTTTACAGTATGTTGATGTGTGTAATTATGTTCATAGTTATTTACATTTGTTAGATGACTTGAGCACAATAACCATAGGAGTTGTACAGACTGTTCATACAGATGTATCCCTAGAATCAGTACAATCTTCATACTTTCTAGTTCCCAGCAGAAAGCCAGGAGATATTCCAATATTCTTTTATAAAGGGCCCCAGAATCCTTCTAACCCTGAAGACGACGACAAAAACGATGATACTGGAAGATTACAACTACGTCGTTATAGTCAGCAATCTAAAGACATCATTAAAAACATGGGCTATGACTTCAGAACTGGCCTCAATAGTGGAAAATGAAGAAAAATGCTTGTTCGTATTCCTCCTCTGAAATATGGGAGGACGAAATGCGGTTTGGGCTATACTACACCTACTCCTTTTATCAATATTGTTCATGAAGATCCCGAATCTGACGAAGATAAGAGATCTGATTCTTCTAGTACTACCTCTTGGGACTCCGATACGAGTATCGGTGATTTCTACTGCAACATTCTGTCTTCCAACATGGTCTCCATTGATCGTTCTGAAGAAAGTGATGAAGACAAAGAAGATTTTGAAATCTCACCTGAATCAGAACAATGGGCCCAAGGTTAGATAATCAATGGGAGTTCCGCTTCGAGCAAAAAGAACCTCCGACTGAAGACAAACTTGTTCAAATAGATGTGGGTGAAGAAGGATCTCCTAAACCAATATTCATCAGTGAAAGTCTTTCAGAAACTGATAAGCAAGACATGATCAAACTCATTCGTGAATACATCGATGTCTTCGCTTGGAGTTATGAAGATATGCCAGGACTTGATCCACAAATCGCAACTCATAAACTCAATATCTTGCCGAATGCTAAACCGGTCAAACAACAACAGCGACGATTTCGTCCAGATATTATGGATACAATTGAAGCTGAAGTCAATAAACTCATGGCCTCTGGGTTCATTAGAGAGGAACAACATCCCGATTGGGTGGCTAACATAGTTCATGTTCTTAAAAAGACTGGCAAGATCAGAGTTTGCATAGACTTCCGCGATCTCAATGCGGCATGTCCCAAAGATGAATTCCCTCTACCAATCACTGATGTCATGATCGATAATACCTGTGGATTTGAACGGATGTCATTCATGGACGGGTATTCTGGGTACAATCAGATTAAAATGTTTCCAGATGACGAGAAGCATACTTCTTTCAGAACGCCAATTGGTACATACTGTTATACAGTTATGCCATTCGGTCTCAAGAATGCAGGAGCAACTTATCAACGAGCCATGAGCATTATATTCCGTGAACATTTGCGAAAAACAGTCGAATGCTACGTTGATGATATTGCAGTCAAAAGTCGACAAAAGGAGGATCATATCCAAGATTTGAAGACTATATTTGATCTAATGCGTAAGCATCAATTAAAGATGAACCCTACTAAGTCCTTCTTAGGTATCTCTAGTGGTAAATTTCTCGGCTTCGTTATTACCTCTAAAGGTATACACGTGGATCCCGAGAAGATCAAAGCCATCCAAGAGATGCGTCATCCACGCACCTTAAAAGAGCTACGAGGATTTCAAGGAAGGATCGCTTATATCAGGAGATTCATCTCTAATCTTTCAGGACGCTGCAGACCATTCAATAAACTCATGAAGAAAGGTGTTTCTTTCGTCTGGAATGACGAATGTCAGAAAGCATTCGATAATATAAAACAATATCTGATGAGCCCTCCAGTATTGGTACCTCCCGTCTCAGGAATTCCATTCCTCTTGTATACCCGAGCAATGAGTCATTCATTGGGTGCATTGCTTGCTCAAAAGAATAAGAATGGTCATGAACAAGCCATTTACTATCTCAGTCGTACTATGACTGGAGCTGAACCTCGATATTCATCGGTTGAAAAAGAATGTCTAGCCTTGATATTCGCTGTCCAAAAGACACGTCATTATATCATTGGCTAGACTATTCATGTCATCTCTAAGATCAATCCTATATGGGTCATGATAAAGAAACCTAGTGTTTTGAATTCTCGATTGGCTAACTGGGGAATCTTACTTGCTCAGTATGATATGCACTATATTCCTCAGAAGTCAGTCAAAGGACAAGCTTTAGCCGATTTTCTGGCTGCTCATTCAATTCCAGAAGATTCAAAACTCTATGATGAAATCCCAGATGAAGTTCTAGATTCAAACCAAATTCCTGAAGAAGATCCTACTTGGCGTCTATTCTTTGATGGAGCTTCAAGAATTGGTCCTAATGGAGACATCGTCGCTGGAGTTGGAATTGTTCTTGTGTCGCCAGAAGGTCTTGCTATCCAACGAGCTTATTCTCTTGATCAACCATATTCAAACAATGTAGCTGAGTACAATACATTACTCATTGGTCTTCAACTCGCTAAACATCTGAATATTCAACATTTGGAGGCGTACGGAGACTCTAAACTCATTGTCAATCAGATAAGGGGTACTTATGAAGTTCACCATCAAGATCTGGTTCCTTATCATAGATCAGCTATATCTATGGCTTCTTCGTTTGAAGAATTCTTTATTGAACATGTTAGACGAGCATGTAACACAGAAGCTGATGCTCTAGCTAATCTTGCGGCGGTGTTGGCTATTCTGATTAGACGGCAATAAATGATTGTTGTTCGCAATCGAGAATTGTTTCATCTGGAAAATAACCTGACCCTAGGACTTCCAATTGACATTGAAGAATCAACATCTCATGACGTCAACACAACAAGAGGATTTGGATTTAGTCGTAAATCTTTATCATCTTCATCTGATTCTAGCATGTAATTCATCTTCAGTAATTCAACTGAGACTCAGAATACGGATAAAGATTGGAGACTTCCTTTCTTAGACTTCGTATTGTATAATATTCTTCCGGATGATCCGAGTGAGGCAGCATCTATCAGACGACGATCACTCAGATTCTATTACAATCATACTACAAAAACCTTATATCGTCGAGCTTATGACGGTCTACTTCTTCGATGTGTTGCCGGTGATGAGGCTCAGCAGATCATTCGCGAAGCACATGATGGAATTTGTGGAGCACATCAGCCTGGCCTAAAACTTCAGGACCGTATTCGACGTATGGGTTATTATTGGCCCACTATGGTATCAGATGCCATCGAATATGCAAAGAAGTGTAAAGCTTGTCAAATCCATACGGATTTTATTCATCAACTCTCAGAATTTCTACATCCGACGGCAGCATCATGGCCCTTCGAAGCTTGGGGCATGGATATTATTGGTCCGATCAATCCACCTTCATCAAAAGGTCATCGGTTTATTCTCACAATAACCGATTATTTCTTCAAATGGGCCGAAGCCATTCCTTTATCTGAAGTCAAGACTTCCAATGTTATCAGCTTTATCAAACATTATGTCATCTACAGATTTGGTGTTCCTCGACGCATTATTCATGATAACGGACCACAGTTCGTCAGTCAGAAATTTACTCGATTCTGTGACGATCATCGGATCAACAATATGACTTCTACCGCATATAATCCGCCAGCTAACGGATTAGCAGAAGCTTTTAACAAGACCATCATCAAACTCCTAAAGAAGTTTGTCTCTACTAACAAACGTAATTGGAGTGAGAAGCTCGGTGAATGTTTATGGGCTTATCGTACTACAGTTCGTAATGCTACTAAATGTACACCCTTCTCTCTGGTGTATGGTTGCGAAGCTGTTCTTCCATTAGAGATTCAAATTCCTTCTTTAAGGATAGCAATCGCTAATGAACTTACTGCCGAGAATAATGATCGTCTTCGACTTCAGGAATTAGAAGCTCTGGATGAAAAGCGATTATCTGCTCAACAGAATATTGAATTCTATCAAGCTAGAATCTCAAGAGCTTTTAACAAGAAAGTCAGAGTTCGAGCGTATCAAAAAGGAGAACTTGTTCTAACAGTCAGACGTCCTATGACTATGACTCATATGAGCAAGGACAAATTTAACGCAAAGTGGAAAGGTCCCTATGTCGTAAGCAGAGTTTTCTCAAATGGAGCCTATCAACTCTCAGAACTGGATGGTCGAAAAGTTATGATGCCTATTAATGACAAATTCCTTAAAAAGTATTATGTATAAATGTAAGTTCATGCTCAGAAATAAAATTTTTATTTTATTTTAATCATGAATGATAGTACATGATTTTAAGGAAGATCACTATCACCCTTCTCTATATTTGGACGCGGGCTACTGCCGTCCTTCTCGAAAATGCGGTCAGCAAAAGAGCCGAGAACCTCCTTGCTAGAACCCACGAGGAACTTGCAAGCGGCCATCCTCATGGCTTCTTCTTCTTCAGTCCTTCCTGGTTCGAGCAGGAAGTCCAGAATGTCCCTTGGTGGCTTGGGTGCAGACGGACCTTTGCCTGCTTTTACTTCCTTCGGCTGAACTGAATCAGCAAGGTGTTCTTCAGTGCCTTTCTGAACCTTCAGGGCAATTCCAGCTTTCTTGGATGCTTCTTCAGATGACATTTTTATGTTGAAGAATAGAAGTGTTCGTTCTTGTCAGAATTTTGCTATATTTATAGGCAGAAGTTCTTCAAATAATGAAGCGTCACATTCATTCGACGGTTCACACATTCATTAATGCTTGACGGTTCATCCGTTCATTTATTACATTCATCCGGCGGTTCATATTCCACCATAAATTGGATTCAATCAGTCTCGAAAAATGAAGAGTCATCATGACATTAATAAATCCATTTGCAAAGCATTTAGGAGTAAATATCTCTTTAAAGTCATCTCAGCATGACTAAATTCATTTTAACATCTCGATTTCAAAGTATTTCGAAATAATTTATCATTTTTCGAAAACTTTGAAGGGGGTTTTGTAGGCCTTAAAAATGAAAGTCACGCTGAGTTGATCGGAACTGGGTCCGAAAGTCACGCTGAGTTGATCAGGATAATATTAAAAAATTATGCTGGGAGACAGCTCATCATTTTGTCAGAGTGTCATTATGACTGACAGCACGACAGTCGAAGAATGTCTTCTCGTATGCCACGTATGCACGGAACTCGAGAGATCACAGCCGACTATTGCGTGACTTTTGAAATCTTCTTCAGCAAGACTCAGCCTTCACCAAGTTGGCGTACCAAAAGAGCTTCTTGTTATTTAATGCGACTGACAAAGCAATCACTGTCAGAGATTTTGTGTCAGTCGAGGCACGTCGAATCAAGACAGCTGGCAGTTCTGCATCAATCTTGCGTATATTTTGAGCCTTCTGGCTCAAGTCTGCATGTATTTTGAACTTATATGTTCCTTTCTCAAGTCTGCGTGTATTTTGAGCTTTTTACCTCAAGTTTGCGTGGATTCCGAAGCTTCTTGCCCCAAGTTTGCGTAGATTTTGAAGCTTTCTGACCCAAGTCTGCGTGGATTTCGTCTTCAACAAGTCTGCGTGGATTTTATCAAATTGGAGTACGTGGCAGCCATGCCACTGATCTCTTGCCTGCGTGTCCTGTAACTTGCACACGACTCATGCATGATTGCCATGTGTCCAACAGTTACAGGCCACGTCTAGTAACTGCTCACAACCTTGCGTATGTTAGATCCTGCGTGATTTTTAACTAGGCACAGGTTGTGAAGACAGTTATCCTTTCAGTTATTTTTGACTCTATAAATATAGTTCTTTTTCTTAATCATGACACAGATACATAGTTATCTAACTTAATGTCAAAATTTTGAGAGCTTTTCTTCTTCGCATAGTCCAAGGGATAAAGCGATCGTCTTCTAGATCGAATTCCTACAGTTGTAATTTTCCCAGATACACAATAAATAAAGTGAATTTATTTATGGAAAATAGGCGTGGGGCAAGAATACGTGATTTAAATTTTGCGGGTAGGCTTCCGGGTGGAAATCGGGGTTGTAGGACGCCGGTATCGCGCCGTACCATTGCGTATCTTGAAATATTCAATATACCGGCAATGGGCCGTAACATGGACTAGATGTCCATTTTACTTGGGTATCTTGGTAGGTAATATATGTATAGGCTAGTACCTTACTACCCTAGGGAGCTCGGGTCAAAATACCAAGCGTAGGTAGGCTAACTTGATAGTTGCCTAAGCTAGAATTTTACCCTTTTTAAGGGTAAAATAGGATATTGGCCTACGGCCAAGATATGAGTTTCGAAGTCCAAGATGGACTTGGATATGGGTTGTAGAGGTTGGTAATAGTTAGAAATAGTCGCCTAGACCTAGTCTTGACCCCGGTTGACCACGGTTGACTTTTTGGACCAAAAGTCAACTATGGGTCAACGCTTTACCCAAATTAGTCCCAATTTCCATTAGACTTGTGTAGTTGACCAAAAGTCAACTATTAGTCACAATTGACCTAGGGTTGACCAGGGTTGACCTAGAGTTGACCAGAGTTGACCAGGGTTGACCAGTTGACCAAAAGTCAACTGTAGGCCAACTCTTGACCCCGTTTGACTTTCTTCGACTTGTTTTGACCCGTGATGACTGGTATGACCTAGGATTGACTTGGTTAGGCTTAGATTGACTTGATATAACTTGATTTGACCTAGATTGACTTGACAAGACTTAGTGTGACTCAGTAAGACCTAGTTTGACCTAGATTGCATATCATTCATTGTAAATCATTCCTAAACTTGTTTAAACCTAAATTAACTTACAGTATCTCATATTTAGGTCTTCTGATACCGCTCTGAGCATTGATATACCATACAGCTCAGGACAGCAGGCGAGTACATTCACTGATAGTTTTCATTGTCTTGATATCTGCTATATCCGATTCAGTTGTAGTGTCTTACTTGATTCCTAACACGATGGTTCACGGACTAGTATATGTCGGATCCTATCATGAGATGTTGTTCCCTGGTTACTTGGTATATTGGTACATGACTCGACTTGTTACTTGTACTTGTATAGACATGGACTTGGGAGTGGGCTGATCACCTGCTTTTGAATCCCGTGTCATGACGTGTTATGTCCGGATCCTTTATACTATTCGGGGATGGGGAGTTATTAGTGGTTGTGTGATCAAATTCCCACATTGTTCTACTGTATACATTGTTCATAGCTATACCCTCGTCTCACGACGGGTAAAGCCTTACCCTACATCGTTCATAGCTTTCCATGGTGACCGGCCTTACCGTTCTATTGTACACATTGTTCATAGCCGGTCGGATGGAAAGCCCGATCATGTTTCCCAAGCCGATCACATAACGCTCTAATAATTCAAATCATATTTTATATTTACTTTATCTTATCGTATATCCTGCTCTGTTCTACATTCAGTATTTTCTCACCATGCCATGATATACAGTTACTCACATGCTCTACTTGCCTTTACATTGTACCTTGATTGGAGACTAAGTTCTGCTCGGGAGAAGAGTTACAACCCCGGTCCTTGTTTGGTTTAAGGGTTGTAACTCGGCTTCCGAACGGTTCCCAAGTTTTCATATATCTTTGTCTTGTAGTTCATTATACTGTCTCTTATAGAATTTGTCAATTCACATGGAACTGCTGTTAGTGTTTGTACTTGCTCATTTTCTTGACAGGATACCGTTATGATATTTTACAGATGACTCTGAGACTGACTGCCCGACCTACTATGGGGTTGAGTCTGATGGACTAGATTTAGACCGTGGCTTATTGGTAGAGCCACTGGACTTTGCTCACCCTGAGTAGCCTAGTTTAGTTAGGTTTGTCTGGCCTGCGAGCCAGCTAGTACATTTCAGTTCGTAGTATCTTTATACTTATATTATCTGAGACTCTGGATATTGTGTATAGTTCTGACTTGTGGATCTTGGACTCCTTTTCCTGTTTATTCTATCATATTTCCTTTTTCGTACTATCTACCTTAGTTTGATATATGTGATTGAGACTGTATTGCTATGTCACCTCCATTCGGAGTGTATATACTGTACAGGTACATTTATCTGTTTTAGTCCTAGTATTTACAGACCCTATATACAGCGTTCTACAGCCGATACTGCGGCGTAGGCTGGACGTAACCACGTGCTCGTGCCCCTCTTCAGGGTGCGGGTCGTGATAGATACTTTAGCCGCCGTGCGGTCAGGTCCATCTTTCACCTGGCGGACTCTACGTCCTGGAAGCATTTACAGTGATATTTCCATCAATACATTTGCTTTCGACGCTTCGACGGATATGCATCATATGTTCCTTCTCCTTCAGCAGATGATGGAGACACAGCGGGCCCAGGCAGAGGCATCGCAGCACCAGTCGGAGGCGTCACACCGACAGATCGAGATGCTGAGGCAGAGTATGGAGAACTCGTATCAGCTTGCCCTAGCAGCAGTAGAGAGATTAGCACCGGGTACGGTGCAGGGCCCTACTGGCCAGCAGCCGTACCAGCAGCAGTCCAGGCCGGAGACAGTATTGGACTTCAGAAAGATGAGCTCCAGGGACTTCACAGGCACGGAGGGCATCCTTTATGCAGACGACTGGCTAGAGGATGTACAGCAGAGCATGGAGCTGGCAGAGCTTCCTAGAGCACTTTGGGTTTTGGCCGCAGCCAGCCGATTCTTCGACATTGTGCTGACATGGTACCGCACGGAACCTCGTGCGTCGGTGAGAGGGCTGACTTGGGAGAACTTTTGGAGGCTCTTCAAGAAGAAGTTCTTCCCGGACGTGGCTCTTACAGCATTGGAGGGCCAGTTCGTGGGTTCGTGGGTCTAGTTCAGGGGAACTCGTCGGTGGACGAGTATACAGTTGAGTTCTTCCGCCTTAGCAGGTTTGCTCCCGATATGATCCAGGATGAGGGGCAGAAGGCTCGTAAGTTCCGTAGGGGACTTATTCATGCAGTGCGCACCCGCACATCGGGTCGCCGTGACGCGACGTTCGATCAGATATTGATGGACGCGCAGATTACAGAGGAGGATTTCGGCCTCAAGCCGAAGAGGAGCAGTGATACCATGGGGGCGAGTTCCAGTGCGGGACCGGCCAAGCGCCCCCACTTTCAGCATCAGCAGAGGCCATTTCAGCAGCATCAGGCTCTATTACAGATTCAGCAGGTACCAGCGCGTGCCCAGCAGCACCAGGGACAGGGCCAGAGGCAGGCCATCCAGTGTGCCTTCTACAAGAAGATGGGGCACACCCGAGAGGATTGTAGGATGAAGCAGAGAGTTTGTTTATTCTGTGGAGCTCCAGACCACCAGGTGAAGAACTGTGCTGCCCGTGCAGCCAGACAGGCAGGCCAGGACGGAGTACAGCAGGCTAGAGGAGGCCAGCAGGGGCGAGCTTTCGCCATGACAGTTGAGCCCACTCAGGCAGTAGCAGAGCAGATAGCAGGTTCCAATCCTTCGATCTCATTCCGCGTTTGCCTTCTTATAAACTGTCTTGAAATTCGATTCTATCTGTTCTTTGATCGTTGGATGAAAATTGTTCTTGTGATGTAATTTTCTTCTGAGATAAGTCGTATGGGCTAGGTCGTCTCGATTATGAGATTTTAGAATACTCTAGGGTCATGCTAGCAGGCAGAGTAAGGACATATAGTCGGATTACGGACGTATTTCTCGGGTATAGAAATTTAAGGTTTTCGCTGCCAAGCTAGCGGCAATGCAAAAATTTTAAATACCATAATTCTAGAGGTATGTACCTTAGTCGAGGACTCTGTGATTATCGTAGCCTTGCTCACTGGCATGACGGTGATTCTGAGTATCATGATGATTGGACAGACGCATACGATTATCAAACTGCATGATTTTTTCTGTGTTTACTTTGTTTTAATTTTTGGAGGATGAATTCTTTTAAGGTAGATAGACTTATAGCACCCAGTTTCTATTTGAGAGTAATTTTAAATTTTATCATATTAGTCATTTAATTTATGCTTTAATTTTTGAGATTTTAAATCATTTTAAATTTTAAGCCATGACTTGTGATTTTGATAATTTACTATTGTTTGGTTTTAATTTCGAGGACGAAATTTCTTTTAAGGTGGATAGACTTGTCACCCTCACTTTTTTCAGTTAGGGGTAAAATGGTAATTTTCCATTTTTTAATTATTTTTGGAAATTTTATTTCATGAATATTATTATTTAATTATTATAGGAGTCGGGTTCGAATTTTATCGCATTCCGACTTAATTCGGGACCCCGGTGAATTTCGACTTGAGCTGTAATTAGCATGTTAGCTAACCATGGCCCACCACACTAAACTTTAGGGTTTAAGAGTTTGGACTAGTCCCCCATAAGTAATCTAGTTTAATTATAATTTTTATTTATTTTTAGCAACTTCCTAAACCTATTTTGGAATTTATTTGCACTAGGCTTAGGGAGGGGCAAACTTGTAATTACAAGTGCCCCTCACCCACACCCATGCCAAGCCTTGGCCGGCTATGACAAGGCCCCCCCCCCCCCCCCCCTCTTCCTTCTCCACTAAGTAACTCTCTCTCTCTCTCTCTTTCAAATTCAATTTCTTTTCAAGTCTTCTTCTTCCTCCAACCAACTAACCTAGGTAAGCTTTAATTTCTCCATTTATTTCTCTTTTGCATATAGTTCATTCACAATAAATGGAGGGAAGAAGATTCTCTACCATTTGCCCACAAATTTGTAGGTTTTCCCTAGAAAAATAGGTTAAGAATTTATTAGGATTTAATCCTTATATATATATATATATATATATATATATATATATATATATATATATATATATATATATATATATTTTATATAAAAAAAATATATATATATATATATATTTTATATATACATATATATATATATATATATATATATATATATATATATATATATATATATATATATATATATATATATATATATATATATATATATATATATATATATACATGTATATTCTTGTGTGTATATATATTTTGATGTGTTGTGTTGTGTGAGGATTAGTGTCATGAGGATGAGAGTGGTGAGGATGTGTGTGTGTTTGTGTTGTGTGAGGGTGTGTGTGTTTATATATATATATATATATATATATATATATATATATATATATATATATATATATATATATATATATATATATATGGATATGTATATATATATAGTTGAGAGTGTATTTATATATATATATAGATATGAGTGTATATATATATATATATATATATATATATATATATATATATATATATATATATATATATATATATATGGATGTGTGTATATGGATGTGTGTGTGTGTTATATATATATTAGATGGATGGATAGATATCTAGATAGATATCTAGTTATGTGTATATATATATATATATATATATATATATATATATATATATATATATATATATATATATATATATATATATATAGATAAAAAATATATATATATATATAGAGATATATATATATATATAGAGAGATATATATATATGAAGTATATATATATAGGAAGATAGAGGAAGAGATGAAGAAGAATAAGGGGCAGCCACAGCAGCAGCCTAGCTGCAGCAGCAGTGGCAGGACAGCAGCCACAGCAGCTGCTGTGCCAGGAAGAAACCCCCCCATGGCCTTTAAGCCTATTAACCCCCCCCCCCCCCCCCCCCCCCCCCCCCCCCCCCCCCCCCCCCTTTACCTATATATATATATATGTATATATATATATATATATATATATATATATATATATATATATATATATATATATATATATATATATGAATTATATATGGATAGAAACGTAGAGAAGAGTAGAAGAAGTTTATGGAATTAGAAGTTAGAAAAGAATTAGAAGTTAGAAGGAAAGATTGGAAGAAGTTAGAAGAATAGGAAGAAGGCTAGAATAGAAATTAGGGGAAAACCGAGTTAGAGGGCAAAACGGAGCTCGGAGTATCGGAATGAGTTGAAACTTGGCGTAGGGCAAGAATACGTGATTTAAATTTTGCGGGTAGGCTTCCGGGTGGAAATCGGGGTTGTAGGACGCCGGTATCGCGTCGTACCATTGCATATCTTGAAATATTCAATATACCGGCAATGGACCGTAACATGGACTAGATGTCCATTTTACTTGGGTATCTTGGTAGGTAATATATGTATAGGCTAGTACCTTACTACCCTAGGGAGCTCGGGTCAAAATACCAAGCGTAGGTAGGCTAACTTGATAGTTGCCTAAGCTAGAATTTTACCCTTTTTAAGGGTAAAATAGGATATTGGCCTACGGCCAAGATATGAGTTTCGAAGTCCAAGATGGACTTGGATATGGGTTGTAGAGGTTGGTAATAGTTAGAAATAGTCGCCTAGACCTAGTCTTGACCCCGGTTGACCCCGGTTGACTTTTTGGACCAAAAGTCAACTATGGGTCAACGCTTTATCCAAATTAGTCCCAATTTCCATTAGACTTGTGTAGTTGACCAAAAGTCAACTATTAGTCACCATTGACCTAAGGTTGACCAGGGTTGACCTAGAGTTGACCAGAGTTGACCAGGGCTGACCAGTTGACCAAAAGTCAACTGTAGGCCAACTCTTGACCCCGTTTGACTTTCTTCGACTTGTTTTGACCCGTGATGACTGGTATGACCTAGGATTGACTTGGTTAGGCTTAGATTGACTTGATATAACTTGATTTGACCTAGATTAACTTGACAGGACTTAGTGTGACTCAGTGAGACCTAGTTTGACCTAGATTGCATATCATTCATTGTAAATCATTCCTAAACTTGTTTAAACCTAAATTAACTTACAGTATCTCATATTTAGGTCTTCTGATACCGCTCTGAGTATTGATATACCATACAGCTCAGGACAGCAGGCGAGTACATTTATTGATAGTTTTTATTGTCTTGATATCTGCTATATCCGATTCAGTTGTAGTATCTTACTTGATTCCTAACACGATGGTTCATGGACTAGTATATGTCGGATCCTGTCATGAGATGTTGTTCCCGGGTTACTTGGTATATTGGTACATGACTCGACTTGTTACTTGTACTTGTATAGACATGGACTTGGGAGTGGGCTGATCACCTGCTTTTGAATCCCGTGTCATGACGTGTTATGTCCGGATCCTTTATACTATTCGGGGATGGAGAGTTATTAGTGGTTGTGTGATCAAATTCCCATATTGTTCTACTGTATACATTGTTTATAGCTATACCCTCGCCTCACGACGGGTAAAGCCTTACCCTACATCGTTCATAGCTTTCCATGGTGACCGGCCTTACCGTTCTATTATACACATTGTTCATAGCCGGTCGGATGGAAAGCCCGATCATGTTTCCCAAGCCGATCACATAATGCTCTAATAATTCAAATCATATTTTATATTTACTTTATCTTATCGTATATCCTGCTCTATTCTACATTCAGTATTTTCTCACCATGCCATGATATACAGTTACTCACATGCTCTACTTGCCTTTACATTGTACCTTGATTGGAGACTAAGTTCTGCTCGGGAGAAGAGTTACAACCCTGATCCATGTTTGGTTTAAGGGTTGTAACTCGGCTTCCGAACGGTTCCCAAGTTTTCATATATCTTTGTCTTGTAGTTCATTATACTGTCTCTTATAGAATTTGTCAATTCACATGGAACTGCTGTTAGTGTTTGTACTTGCTCATTTTCCAGATAGGATACCATTATGATATTTTACAGATGACTTTGAGACTGACTGCCCGACCTACTATGGGGTTGAGTCTGATGGACTAGATTTAGACCGTGGCTTATTGGTAGAGCCACTGGACTTTGCTCACCCTGAGTAGCCTAGTTTAGTTAGGTTTGTCTGGCCTGCGAGCCAGCTAGTACATTTCAGTTCGTAGTATCTTTATACTTATATTATCTGAGACTCTGGATATTGTGTATAGCTCTGACTTATGGATCTTGGACTCATTTTCCTGTTTATTCTATCATATTTCCTTTTCCGTACTATCTACCTTAGTTTGATATATGTGATTGAGACTGTATTGCTATGTCACCTCCATTCGGAGTGTATATACTGTACAGGTACATTTATCTATTTTAGTCGTAGTATTTACAGACCCTATATACAGCGTTCTACCGCCGATACTGCGGCGTAGGCTGGACGTAACCACGTGCTCGTGCCCCTCTTCAGGGTGCGGGTCATGACAGATACTTTAGCCGCCGTGCGGTCTGGGCCATCTTTCTCCTGGCGAACTCTACGTCCTGAAAGCATTTACAGTGATGTTTCCATCAATACATTTGCTTTCGACGGTTCGACTTTTGCCAATCGCATGCTGTTGATGGAGCGATCGTACCCGAAAGATGAATTTTCGGTAGAGGTTTGGTGTCATTATGTTGCCAAATGGGACAAGCTGACACTCTGGATGCTGTCACGGTTTTAAATCGAACTCCAAGAGATGGGGCTGACTGCCGCGATCCGTGCTACTCAGGCAGGTGTTGACATCAACCGACATATGTTCCTCGCGCTCCTGGAGATGTTTAACACCCAGACCGGGACTTATTTTACCCCGGTGGGGGAGCTGGGACTCGCACTTCATGAAATGTACGAAGTGTTAAGACTCCCTTGGGGGTCAGAACCTTATGAGGAATACTTCCTGACCAACGAGGAGTTCCAAGTCCTGGGGGACAAAGCTGAAGAGATGATGGCCGTCTTCAAGGAAGTGGCGAGTCATTATTACTATATGCAGAAGAGGGATAAGAGCGGGTCGCAACCTCATGTGATCGTCTGGAGGGATTACGTCTTCAAGCAAGACAAGGAGGATCCCTCTCAATTTACCACTTCGCCAGCGCTTTCCCGTAGCGAAGTGCTCTCCGAAATGAGCAGGTTAGGTGAGAAGAATCCTTGGAAAAACGAGGATCGGGAGTCGGATGAACGCTCCTATAGCTGTTTCTGGCACCTTACTCATCGGATGTCGTCGAAAGCAGTATTAGCTGCATATCTGATGGTTTGGCTTCGGGATTACGTCTTCTCGGGCGGGTCAGGCTCCGTAGAGAGGGTGATCGGGAACTTAATCCTGCCAGCAGTGAAGTTGGTTTTCGGTCGGCGCCTGGCTCTACTCCCCGCGATGGTGTGTAACCTACTGCGAGGTTTACGAGAGTTTGTAGGAAACGTGGTTCACGATCGCGGTAGGAACGACAACTTCCTGCGTGCCGAACTGCCATTTCACTATCTGATGGGGTGGTTAATTTTATACCATCCAAATGTAATGAGTCCGGGCTCGGAAGAAGATCATAGGGCCGGAGATGCATTCCTTCGCCGTTTCCACCAGAGGAGCTGGTTGCATTCTGGCGTTCCTGTTTGCAGGAAGGTTTTATCCCGCCTTCAGGGGTGGGAGATCACCAAAGTAGGTCCTGTCTTTTCGGGTTTTGAGGCCGGTGAAGACTTAATGGATTCGGGTGAAGATGCCACCACTCTGCCTCCATGGGGATTCCGTTGGTTGCAAAGTATCCGGCCGTCCCATCTGGTGTACCGGAACCGGAACCAGTGCTACCTGGAACCGTATTTACCGAGCCATTTTTCATGGCAATTCGGCTATGCTCAGTTGATGTTGGATAATCCCAGTATCACCCTGGGGTATACTGGGAGTTTGCTGGATGGTGCACGAGCATGGCATTACTACAATGCCGGATGTACCGGAGCTCGCTTTACGCTGCTCGTCCAGAATCCACGATTGCCGATTCTTTCCTCAGCCGCCAAATTTTACTGTGTTATGGCTGCCATGCCTCCCGGATATGATAGGGAGATCAGTCTTGTTGTAGGCACCCCGTTAGCGGTGACTGGGAACATATCGGCGAGGGTTCGATCGTACCGTCCGCCAGAGGAGGGTCATCGAGGTGCCCCTGCCGCATCCCCAGGGGGTCAGGCCGAACCTTCGGTTGATTAATCGAAAAGACGTACGGATACAGAGGCTGGCTCTTCTGTATCAAAGAGGCAGAAGAAGGCATCGTCACCAACTGTGTCGTCGGACTCGACACCTACGGAGGTAAGGGTGTCCCATATAGTCCAATTCAGGATCCATATTTCGTGTGACTTATGCTTTCCTTTTGTAGGAGCCGCTCAAAAGGAGACCTCGTACTCCAAAGTCTGGTGGCAGCAGGCCAAAGGCGATGGCGGGCTCATCTGAAGAGCGCATTTCGTCGATTATGATGTCTCCTATGGAGGAGAATCCAGTTGATGTCGTTGTTGTGGCGACTCCGGCATCTCCAGATTATGTTAGGAGGGAGGCTGAGGATGTAGCAGCTTCCGGGATAGTGTAAGCCGCCGTGGGGGCCTTGGACGTTGAGGGTCCTGCGGATACGGGGCTTCCTGACGAAGAGGTGGAGTGGAGTTCATCGTCTTCGGAAGATGTTCCTCCAGAGATGCATGAGTCTATTGCGGGGGCAACAGACGTGATTGCAACAGAGGAGAGGGATGATTCCCCTCCTTGTCATGATGCGGGAAGGTCGGCTGTAGCGTTGCCGATCCCTACCCCAGGCTCAGCAATGGAAGCTGAGGTGGCTGTCGGCCGGAAGATGGCGACATATTTGGTCCCCGTGGAGGGATTCGATGATGAGGGGGAGACTCGTCTGCCGAGCTCGACCCTAGAAGACGTGCCCCGCCAGGAAACGGGAGCTGATCCGGTTAGCTTGCCAAATGAAGGCTCTGTGCTGGTTATAGATCGTGCCTCGGTGGTGGAGGAGGCAGCTCCGAATGCTGATAGTCCCTTTGAGCCGGGAAAGGGCAAGGGCTTGCTGATGCAAGAGCCCTCTGTTGCTTCTTCGACTTGGGGGACGATATCGACACCCCACCCAACTCCTTCTGCACTCTTGGCATCTGGCGCTGGTAGTGGAATTCAAGTTCCTGGTGCGGAAGAGTCTGCTGAGGTCGATGTTCAAACCTCGCAGATTGAGATCGGTAGGTCTTCTTCAGGTCCGCCATCCAGGGTAACTCCTTCAACTCCTGCCGTGACACCACAAGTATTGGCGGATGCGGATGAGTACGTGAAATTCATCGTTGAGGCAGTGTACAAGATGCTGCAGAAGGGTGTGTCGACAGTGATGAACACCAATAGGAGTTTTGCGATGGCAAAATCCATGGCGCTTCCACACATCAACCTGATACGTATCCACCAGGGCCATGATCATATGGCCGAGATTCTGGAGGCCTCGATGACTAAGCTGGATCAACTGCTTTCCGAGTTTCAGTATATCCAGCGAAATGATCTTTCCGCCCTGATAGACGCGGAAAAGGAGAAGCTGATTGCTGAAATTGAGTCCTCTTATCAGGCCACCGTGGGTGTCTGGGAGCGCAAAGTGGCTGAGACTGAAGCTGCAGTGGAGCGATTGTCTCAGTCTACGCAGGAGAAGGTGGAGTTGCGAACTGCGTTGGACGCTAGTATCGCGGAGGTTGATGCCCAGATTCGCCATCTTGAGGACCAGCGGGCCCGACTCCTATTGGATGCTGAGCATGCCCAGGCTGAACATGCAGCATTCACGAAAGAGGAAGCAGATTTCACCCACCAGGCTCTTACTCTGGCTCAGCAGCGGCAGCAGCTGGATGAGAAGCATGAGGATGACACTTCTCCAGAGGCCATAGAAGCGATGCGTCAAGAAGCTGAACGTCGGGTCCTGGCGACTGTGGAGACTCGAGCGACAGACTTGAGGTGCCGGATTGAAGAGTTTTCAGCCAACCCCGGAGATGTTTAGGGGTTGTAGTCGCTTCTTTTTTTTGCGTAATTGCAACTCTTGCTGGGGGGGGTGTAATCCTTTACTCTCTTTTTTTAGAATAAAGAAATACAAAAAAATTTGTGATGTGTTCATTTTTGCTGTCATGAACTTGATATTTTGTGTGGACCTATTATCTTTCGCGTACCTTGGTTTTTTAGGTACAGATAATAAGTTTAAGAGATCCAACATATTTGCTCAGAGGTGATGTGGACGTGGCAAATATGGGATTCAAATGATAGAATCTTCCTACTCAGAGGTGTTATGGACGTGGTAGGAATGACTCTGGGGGATACGCGGAACTACTCAGAGGTAATGTGGACGTGGAAGTTCTGCGATCAATATACGGCAACGCAGGGGTTGTCTGTACGGAATATTTACTCAGAGGTAATATGGACGTGGTAAACATGATGGGTAGCGTAATCTCACAGAGTGTAAGATTTCGCTTTGTAGGGCGTAGGAGGACAACTCAGAGGTGATGTGGACGTGGTTGTCCTTCTACTGGAGGATGCCACGGAACAGCTGGGTTCCGAAAGCGTCTGATTTTGGGGAAGTACATGTCTGAAAGATGTCAAGAGTAGTACTTCTTTAGGAACTTGCCGTTGATGGGCATCATGAACAAGTCCCCATTGGGTTTAGCGAGGCGGTAAGCACCGTTTGAGTATACCGTCTCTATGATGAAAGGTCCTTCCCACTTGGGCTCAAACTTTCCTGGTGTCTTGTGAGTCAACACCATCGGCCTCCTGACTGCCAGAACCAGGTCGCCTACTTGGAAAGTCCTTTGCTTGACCTTCTTTTTGAAAGCCTGTGACATACGGGCTTGGTAGAGTTCAATGCGTTATTGAGCTAGGAGACGCTTTTCGTCAAGTGCCTCCAGTTCCCGCAGACGACGACGTTGATTGTCCTCTTCTGTGAGTTGGTTTGTGATTGCTACGCGGAGTGAGGGTATCTGGATCTCGAGAGGTAGTACCGCTTCGCTCCCGTAGACCAAGGAGAATGGTGCGTTCCCTGTCAGGGTCCGTACCGTTGTGCGGTAGGCCTAAAGGCATTCGCCGAGCTTTTCGTCCCAGTCGCATTTGTTGGATGACACGACCTTTTTGAGTAGCCTGACGATAGTCTTGTTGAACGCCTTGGCCAATCCGTTTGCTGTCGGATTGTAGGCGGTTGAGGCTACATTTTTAATGCAATTCTTGTCACAGAATCTGCTAAAAATATGGCTGATGAACTGAGGACCGTTATCGTGGATAATCCTCCGGGGTACCCCGAAACGGTAGATGACATGGTGCTTGATGAAGCTGATCACCCTAGAGCTCTTCACTTCCGCCAGTGGGACTGCTTCTGCCCATTTGGAGAAGTAGTCGGTGATGGCTAAGATGAAGCAGTGTCCTCTCGATAAAGGAGGGGCGATCGGTCCTACAATGTCCATGCCCCAAGCTTCGAAGGGCCAAGAGGCGATTGTAGGATGTAGTGGTTCTGACGGTGTATGGATGAAGTCTGCGTGAAGTTGGCACGCATGGCACTTCTTAGCATAGTCAACAGCGTTAGCGGCTATGGTTGGCCAGTAGTAGCCTATGCATCGCAGTCGATCCTGCAACTTAGGGCCAGGTTGATGGGCTCCGCAGGTCCCATCGTGGGCTTCTCGAAGGGCTTCGGCTGCTTCTTCGTTGGACAGACATCGCAGGAGAAGTCCATCGTAGGAGCGTCGGTACAGCATTTTAGTAGCAGTATCGTAGTAGAATCGAAGGGAGCGCCTCCTGACTGAGACGGCTTCTTTCGGGTCTTCTGGGATAATTTCGTAAACAGCGAAGTCGATGAACGAAAATCTCCAGTCTCGGATATTAACACCAGCACTTGTTGACATGGCATGGGTCACTTGTGAGCACATGTTGTTTTTAGGACAGACCAAGTCGCGACCAACTACCGTGACGTAGTGTTGAGTCCCGAGGGGTGCTGCTAACGAGGCTGCGAGGCCGGCCAGAGCGTCAGCCTCCATATTTTATAAATGAGGTACATGTTCGATGAAGAAATTGGCGAAGGTTGAAATGATGTTCAACACAACTTTATGGTAAGGGATCAGGTCTTCATGACGAACCTCGTATTGCCCTCTGATCTGGTTTACGACGAGTTTTGAGTCGCCGTAGGCTTCCAGATGGTCCACCCCCAGCTGTCGTGCCAGCTGGAGTCCCATGATGAGAGCGTTGTACTCGGCAATATTGTTGGAGCACGACTTCAAAAGGGAGTAGGCGCGCTGGATGACCAGCTGATCGGAGGAGACTAAGACTACCCCCATTCCTGCGATGATTTGGCCTTTGGGGCCTGTTCTTGAAGCGCCATCGAAAAACATCCGCCAGACGGAGCTTTCTTCGGTGACGTTAGATTCTTGGACCTCATCCGGGATGTCTTCATAGAGTCTGGAGGACTCCGGGATGGGGTGTACAGCTAAAAAGTCGGCCAGCGCCCGACCCTTGACGGCTTTTTGTGGAATGAACACCATGTTGTATGGTGTTAGCAGGATCGCCCACGTAGCTAGCCGAGAATTTAATGACCCAGGCTTTGTCATGAGAACTCTGAGTGGATTGACTCGGGAGATGACATGAATCGTCTGGCCCGAGACATAATGGCGAGTCTTCTGAATGGCAAACACCAACGCCAAGCACTCCTTTTCAACGGGGTTGTATCGGTGTTCGGCCCCGACGAGTGTTCGACTGAGGTAGTAGATGGCTTGGTTATAGCCTGTATCGCTGTTCTGAGCCAGCAAAGCGCCGAGGGAATGATCCATGGCACGGACGTAGTGGAGGAATAGTTTGCCGACGACGGGCGCCACTAGGACTGGCGGACTCATCAGGTAAGCTTTGATGTCGTCGAAAGCTTTTTGGCATTCCTCTGTCCAGACGTAAGAGACTCCCTTCTTCATAAGCTGAGTGAAGGGTCGATATTTTCCGGAAAGGTTTGCTATGAACCTCCGAATGTATGCCAGATGCCCCTGCAGGCCTCGAAGCTCTCGATGATTCTTCAGAGGGCCCATGTCGAGGATGGCTTTGGTCTTCTCGGGATCGACATGAATGCCTTTCGCCGTGATAATGAAGCCCAAAAACTTTCCGCTAGAAACCCCTAAGAAGGATTTAGCGGGGTTCATCTTGAGTTGATACGCCCGTACGAGATCGAAGACTGTCTTCAGATCTTGTAGGTGATCTCCTTTGTGACGGCTCTTGACTGCGATGTCATCAACATAGCATTCGACTGTCTTGCGAAGATGCTGACAGAAAATGGTGCTCATAGCTCGTTGGTATGTGGCACCAGCATTCTTCAAGCCGAAGGGCATCACTGTGTAGCAAAAAATGCCCTTTGGAGTCCTGAATGACGTATGTTTTGCGTCATCGGGGAACATCTTGATCTGGTTATAGCCCGAATACCCGTCCATGAAAGACATGCGTTCGAAGCCACATGTGTTGTCGATCATCACGTCGGTGATTGGAAGCAAGAATTCGTCCTTCGGGCAGGCGGAGTTGAGATCCCTGAAGTCGATGCAGACTCGAATCTTCCCATTCTTCTTGGTGACAGGGACAACATTGGCCACCCAATCCGGGTGTTGTTCTTCACGGATGAAGCCACTGGCGAAGAGTTTATCCACCTCCTAATCGATGGCGTTCATGATGTCTGGACGAAAACGTCGCTGTTGTTGTTTGATAGACTTGGCATCGGATAAGATGTTGAGCCTATGCATCGCGATCTGAGGATCAAGTCCTGGCATGTCTTCGTAGCTCCAGACGAAGACATCGATATACTCTTTAGCCAGCTGGATTAAAGATTCTCGGTCTTCTCTTTTTAGGCTTTTGCTGATGAAAATGGGTTTGAAAGAAGATCCATCCACAAGGTCGATCTGCTCGACTTCGTCTTCGGTGGGAGGTTCGCGTAATTCAAACTGAGACTCCCATCATTCTCCTAGACATTGAGCCCAGGGTTCTTCTTCGAAGAATTCTGGCGTTTGGCCTTCGCCTTCATCTTCTTGAGGTTGTACAGATGTCATGTTGGCTGATAGCACTCTCTTGAAGACTGGGCCGATACTGGTATCGGAATCCCAAGTTGATGCTTCGGATGAGTGAAAATGTTCTACTTCTTCTGTGTCTGAACTCTCTGGAGTTGATGGAGGCGTGACATAGCCTATCCCCCATCGAGTCTGATTATAGTAGTCCTGCGGCTTTCCTTTAGGTGTTGGAAGCCGGAGAGGAAGACGTCGACCCTTGTCGTAGTTCAGGCCTTTGTTGCTTTTAAGGTCGTAACCCATCTTTTGGATGAGCTACTTTGCCTTGTCCGTGTACCGATAGACTTGTATTCTGCCAGTATCTGGTTCTGGCTCGAGTGGCGGAAGGTCTTGATGACGCTCAACTTTGCCGAAAATGATGGATTCTTCGTCTCGACTCCGCGGTGGGACTACAGAACAGACCCCTTGGAACGGGACTACTCGATTTACATGATGGACAGTCGTTATTTGTGTTTGCAACGACCGTAGAGCGTTATCTAATGTATACATGGCATTCCAATGTGGAAGACTAGAATAATTAAAAGATACTCTATTATTAATGAAATACGAGATTTTATCCTACGGGATTACATTGTCCAGAGAGGGTGCATCTACATCAGCAGAGATATATTGCCCTAGCTCTTCATCTGTGAGTACTGGGATTGGATTGGGAGAGTCCACCACAGCTTTGATTTTGGGGTCCGAGAGGGCTATGTGGGCCGTCTCAGGCAGCTTGGATTGCGACGGCTTGCCTTTAAGATACACCTTCAGAGGTGCCTCCACTGTGCCTCCGGTGATTGGTGCCTTCCCTTGTAGCTTTGCCACAAGGGGAGCCGATGTTTGAGGCGTATCTTCAAAGAAGCTTCAGGAGCAGTTGGTGCTTTCCCGGATAGCTTGATGTTCATGGGAGGTAACTTCTAAGGCGGTTTGCCTTTGAGTCGGATCTTCAAAGGAGCGACGGGAGTCATCTCCGGCTCCATATCCGGCTCTGCTACCGTTTCTGCTTCATTGTCAGCGTCATTGGCTTCCTCCTCGTCAGGTGACTTGTACAAGAAGGAATCGGTGAAGTAGGCTTCAACCCATTTGAAAGGGTCAATGTTCGTAAACTCCGTCCGGATGACGTCGTTGGTGGACACGTACTTCATACATTGGTGGAGTGTAGATGGCACCACCATGTACTCATGCAGCCATGGACGACCCAACAGAAGGTTGTAGTTGACGTCGGCGTCCACGACATAACAAGTCACCTCAGTTCTGAGGTTACCGATATGGCACTTTAGTCGTATCTTGCCAAGTGGCTCGCTTTTGCTAGCGTTGAAGCCACTGATTGTTGTGTTGGATGGTGCCAGTCGGTACATTGGGATCCCCAGTGTTGAGAGCAGCGTCTTCGGGATGATGCTGAGGGAAGACCCCAGATCGATCTGAATCTGCTTCACCTTGACAGAACCGATATACCCTGTATAATACAGCGGCCTGTTGTGTCGGTTGTGCTTGAGCAGCATGTCTTGTTGGGTGAAGGTTATATTGGGGATAACCTCATCCGTACAATGACAGTACGCACATGTAGTTGGAAGATCTTCAGGCTGCTTGACCTGACTGATGAAGGACTCAGCATCCTTCAGGGCTTCACAGAGAGCTTCGCGAGTGTCCTTGGAAAGACGAAGGAGCTCAAACAGAGAAAGCTGGGCAGGAGTACTGGCAAGTTGTGCCAGTATGTCGAAGTTGTGGGGCTTGGCTAGCCCCGAAGCATTCTCCTTTCGCAGAGGCTTGTCGAAACGAGCCTCTACATGCTTCTGCTTGTTAGCTGCTGGAGGCTTGGACGGACCCCCTTCCTCGGTAGCAGGGACGGTGCAAGGAGCCACCACCTCGACGGCAGCTTCGTCGGGTTGGACATTCTGTTGTGAACGCGTTTGTACAGAAAGAGCCTCTTCTGCGGAGGAAGAGACCATGCGGCAAGACTTGATCTTCCTACCTTTGGTTTTGGAGGCAGAGCGTACCTTCGGTTGAGTAACCTCGAAGACGAGATCAGGGTGAACCCATAAGATCTCTCCCCGAGATGTGGTGAGTGGGATGAGTCCACTCACGTTGTCACGAGTAGGTGGTAAGTTAACCACCTCCATTGTCGCCTTAGGGATGGGGACGACGCCATCTTGTGTTGTAGTTGGCGGCAAGGTGCCGAACTGGAGCGACACTACGTTGTCCGAAACCGTCTTCTCCTCATAGTCGACGGAGATAACATCCACATTGATCATGCGCTGGATGTAGTTTTTGAGGACTTGGTTGGATGTCCGACAAACCGATGGTAGTGACAGTACCTCGGATTGTCCACTTTTCCAACCTCATCCGGACGCTTCGGGTCCGACAACTTGATCTTGTCACCCTGCTTCAGTATCTCAAAGAGTTGCAGGGTGTCTTCCTCATTGAAAGAATAAACCTTCTTTGGTCTTGGTGCAAGTGGAGGCTTCTGAGTAGGTGCTGATGGTGTCACCCCCAGTTTTCAAATTAGGGGTATTTTCGTCATTTTTCAAGTTTTATAATGTAACACCCAGTTTTCCAAATGAGGGTATTTTGGTCATTTTCAAAATTTTAGAATTTAATTTGAATTATTATTATTATTTATAATTAATGTGATTTTTAGGTGATTTTAGAATAATTGATTTTGGTGTTTTAGTGACTTTGACTTGTGTTGACCTTGGAGACTAACCTAGTGGCTAACCTAGGTCATGACTAAGTGCTTAGGATTTGAAAACCTAGGTTGACTTAAGTTAGTAAGGTTTGACTCATTGGTATTAATTTGGAGAAAATAGGAGCTAGTTTGATTAAGGAATGGCTTGTGAAGTCACAAGTCATTTTATGACTAATAGGCTTAATGGCCCATAGCCCACACCCATTGAACCAAGCCCTAACCCTAGGAATCCTGGCCGGCCCACTATGGTCAGCCCCCCTATTTATATGCTCCTAAAATTAGGGTTGCCTCTTTAGGAAATATTGCCATTTGGAAGAGGTGAGTCCCCATCTTTGTAAATCCTTAGAAAATCTATTTCTTCTCCAAATTCCTTCAAACAAATTTTATTAGGACATAATGTTAGTATTCTTGCTGTTATTGATGAGTATTTTCAGGGAACACACAATTTGAGGAAGTTTAGTGGCTTGTGGAGCTCTTCCCATTTGGGGATTTTGACCCATTGTTCACCTATAGGTATAATTCCTTCTATTGCATTTAAATTCTGTTAAAAATTATTTCTAGGATGTCCTAACCCTAACCTAACAGTAGGATAGGCTAACCCTAGAATTTGGACCCATTTCGTGTCCGTATCGAACACGTACCAGTGTGTATAGATAAGTGTTCGACGAAATGTCTCAAAGGACACTTCGTTCGAGTTTTTGAATTCTAATTGAATAGGAAATTAGTCCTTGGTGTCGCTTAGGGGTTTCCAGTGTCGTGTGATGATTTCCGTGTCGTGTCGGGTCACGGGGGCCACGGGAACACGCGGGTGCGGGTGCGTGCGCGCGGCACTGTAGCTTCCCTGCTACTAGGGGGCTATTCCGTGCGGGACACGCCACCTCGACACGAGAAATTTGACACAGTGGTTGGCGCACTGCCTGACACGAGGCTCGCAAAATTTCATGAGCTCTCATGTCGTGTCGGACACGTATTTCCGTGTGCACGGGGATACACTGTGTGTGGGTATGTTCTGAGTTTGTGTTATGTGTTGTAATTGATTTTTAATGCTGTAATTTATGTTTTAAGTTGCTAAATAGATCCTAGGTATGTTATATAATCTCAGTTATTTAGGTTACATGATTAACTTTGGTTTTTGGATGTGGAATATTGGGTTGAAATTGGTTTGAACTGCAAATATTTCTGATACTGTCTTGACACTAGTGTTCCAGTCTAGTTCCTAACAATTAATCCCTGTCTTAGTAATTATTTCACTTCTAAATATCCCCCACATATCATTGTTCATGCCTAGTTCATAATCCATTCAAATGTAGGCTTTTGGAATGTGTAAATAGGATATTAGTTTGAATTAATTTTCCTGTTTATGTTCACTGAGTTCACTGTTTGAATCTGGAAATGGTTTCCCTTACATAACATGTATAATTCTGAGATTCTAAATAACCTGGGATGATTCAATCCTTCGTGGACCAAGTTCCTTTTCATTTTGAACAATAACCTGAGAAAGGGATGTTGAAATTGAACTGGGAATTGAATGATAGTTAATGGCTTGCCTGATGCATTTTAGTCCTAATTTTCCCTGTTTGGTTCCAGGTTTTAAATCTGATTTTTTTAGCATTCTTTTTAACCTACTCCACACTGTTAAATTCATGTTATCAAGGCCCTAATGTGTACCCCTATATATTATCTAATAGTATGTTGATTTGGGGTTTAAATTGAAGTGGGTTGGAATCAAAATCTAGAATTTCTTTATGGACTAAAAAACTGGTATTGTTGAACTGTTAACTAATTTGGATTTCAAGTTTGAGGATTTATTCACTGATTCCTATAGTTAAATTCCCTCCTGAACATTCCTTCTTCCCATTCGAAACACTGTATAACCTGAGAATGGAGGGGGAGGTTGAAGGTATTGAATACTACATTTTCTGTTTTTGCATTGTTGTATTAAACTTAAATTGATTCCTTTCCTTTTGAAATGGCTGAACGTGAGATTCTAAATTCTTTCCCATTTGATAACCTTGTATTTTAACTGAATTGGAAATGGAATTGTATGTGAACTCTTAAACCCGAATTCTTTTCTTTCTGTCAACTGTCCCTGTTTCCCTCTCATGCTACCACATTATCTGCACACTGTTTACCCTTTTAGCCACACTATTTTTTTCATGTTCTGAACATATGCACACACCACAGATTCTTCACTGTTTGTTCCTCACTCTCTTTCATACACACATACACTGGTGCACATTGTGTGCCCCTCTCTCTTCATGCCTATATATGTGTTGAAGGGTATGTATAGGCATCCTACATTATGTATTGTTGTACCTTACATATTAGTTATATATAGGAATGTGTGAAATGTATATATATATATGATACTATATGATATGATATGTTATAGAGTATGGGATACCATATGACATAATATATTGTATATATGATATTATGTGATATGTTATGATATATGGGTGAAATTGTATAAGTGACTACAGGGTAGATGTTTTCTTATTAGACTATTTGTCCTAGTCATATCATGTGGTTATGTGAATATGGTATGGTTAGGCATGGTATGCCTAGTTGGAGTCTAGATGGACTGTGTAGGCTTGTTAGAACCTAGAATGACTTGCTAAATCTAGATTAGACTAGTTTGACTTGGTTGACCTAGTTTGACTTCTAGGGTTGACCAGAGTTGACCAAGAGTTGACTTTGGTTTAGATTGACCTAGATTCATGTAGAACGCATTGTAGTGCATCTTATTACCATTCTGGACTTGTTGTGACTTGTGCTGTTCTAATAGGAGCTATACACCACTCCTCGGACAGTATATATTCTCCAGATTCTCAGGATACAGGCGAGTACATTCTCTGATCATTTCATATCTTGTTTAGGATTATATTTCCTGCTTTAGATTACTTTACATGATGCTGACACGTTGGAAACACGGATTAGTACTATATGGATCTTGTTGTGCGATGTTATCCCCTTAGCGGATACATCGGGTATTTGTGTTCGTGTACTTTATCGTGAGCATCGTGTACTCCTTGTATTCGTAATATTTCCTAACCGGTTATAATTTTGTTGAGATGTACTGTACTCGCTCCTGTCCTGACTGGACCTGTTGAAAATTTTACAGTGAATGATGAGGCTATGGTGTCTATCCCTCTTGGTGCAACATTAGACATCACTAGTGACTTGGACCTGATAGCAGTTGATGGCACTTCCTAGATTAGGATTGTCTTTACTTTCTGGATCACTGTATTTAGATTCTGAGATATGTATTTATTTTAGTCACTTAGAATTCTGGATTTGTATCTCTGTGATGTTACATTCCTAGATATTATCTATCTTTATCTTTCTATCTCATTCCTGTTCTACCTTAGTTGTGATTAAGTTATATTCTGTTATGTCACCCCCATTCGGGAGTATAACTGTGTATTACCTTTAACTGTTAGATGTTGTGACCTAGGACAGCGTTCTACCGCCGATACTGCGGCGTAGGCTGGGCGTTGCCACGTCTCGTGCCCTTACTCTAGGGTGCGGGTCGTGACACGTTTTTAGTGGTGGCCCATGCAGGTCGAGTTATGTAGTGGTATTCGAACTAGAGTATCACTACAGCCTGCAGTAGGATTAGGATATGCTTTGAGGGTACTCAATCATAGTTAGGATTCCTTGAGAGATTCCTGGGATGACCCTTGAGAATCTTATTTAAACTTCAATTTGAAATCCTTTCCCTTGTTTTGTTCGCTCTCACTCCTTGATTATTGAATTTGATTTTGATGAATCGTTGTTGATTTTGATTTTCCTATCGAGATAAATTTTATAGCCTGAGTTACGGTACCTTCTGATAACATATGTTGACGGAATAACGGAGATAATAAACGCCTACTTGGTTATGGAACCTAGAGTTTATCGCAGCTATATTAGCTGGCGTGGCGGAAACATAAAGACCGACTTCGGATGTACGTATCTTGGTTATGAGATTTGGAATTTCTCGCAGCTATACTAGTCGGCATAGCGAGAATTCCAGACGACATGATTATAGAGGTGCATGCCCCTGTTATGGACTCTACCATTTATCGCAGCCTTGCTTACTAGCGTGGCGAGGATTCTGAGTATCATGATTTTGGACAGACGCATATGATTATCAGATTGTATCTTGGAAAGGTTCTTAAATATATCGTCTCTATCTTCATTCCAGTTATTATAAATTGTTTCCATCATCAATTAACTTAGGAGTAGGAGTATGAGTAGGAGTAGCTTAGCTGTTATTATGAACCTTGTGTAACTTTTTGCTATAAATTCTTCCTAATACAATGAATCAATGATTTTGCAAGACTTTGACTTAGATTTGATATTGTAACCCTGGTTTCAAAATGGTTCCTTCTTTTAAACAGATAGGCAGAACAGATTTTATCATTATTTTCTTCTTGCCATTAATTCTTGTATTACCCTAATATATATATTTAGTGGACACAGATACTTGCCTGACATGTATGCATACTACACTTGATTACCAACCTATCTAAATGCATGTTAATATGATTAATGTTAAGTTCTCAAATCCTAGTATTCTAATATAGTGCAGTATCAGTGACTAGTTCTCTGTTACTCCATATTAAATTCGTAATTTAAATTTAAATTTCATGTTATTAGTTTTGCTTGCATCACTACATATGTATGTTATATACAGGGTTTCATTTCTTAAAGAAATTGGTTGAGTTTGTGTTTGAATTTGTAAAAATCTGAGACTGTGTGCATAGTAAACCCTTAACCTTGGATTCTAAGTGTTTAGTTCAAATTGCAGTTTTAAATTGTAAAGTTTTGAGCCGTATACATAGTTGTGTGCAGGTATATAATGTTAGGTTCATACTCTTACATGTTAAGTTGTGGTTAGGGTACACATTGAGTTGGTTTTGATGTTCGAATTTCTCCAAAACCTTGAAAACTGAATACATGTTAACATTTTTTTTTACATTGCTTTCAATATGTGTAGTTCAATTTCAGACCTAATATGTAATGTTGAGCTAGCTGAATGATGAACCCTTCATTTCAAGTCTTAACCCATGTACACATGACACTCTACACTAATGTACACAACTGCCATAAAAACCTAACCTTTCATCTCTATGTTATGTTCATATAGCTATATAGATATATATATAGTTCTGTAAACATGTTATAATGTATGTAGATGCATAATTAAATCTTTACCTCTCTATACATATAGATATACATATATACATGGTTAGCCATGCATGTTATGAGTAAATAGCTTGTGCCTTGTAGACTGCTTAACCAATATGCCATGAATAGTGTAACTTGATAGCTACAGTTGAGACTCAAATCCCCTATACACTTTCATGGATATTTCACACTAACCACATAACCTTTACATAATGTTAGCTTTTCCCTCTAACACTCTCTTTTCTTTATATTAGATTGTGATTGGATTCAATGCTATTGACTTTCATTCCTTAAACTTTTGGTTTTAATTTTCTTAAATAGTACCCCTTTATAGGTGATTAGTAGTTATCTTATTTTATTTTTATTTTTTTGATAATTATCAGTTTTCAGATAGGATGGTAGACTGCCATATAGCCTTGATAATTGTTGTTTTCTTTTATCCTTCCCAGTATGGCACCCATGACCCGAGCCCGTCGCCTGAGAGCAGCTGCAGCTACTGAGAGTGTGATTCCACCTCCTATTGTTCAGGAGGTAGTGATCCCTCTATCTGATCAGGGGGTGGTGGCACCTCCTGTCATTGAGGAGATGGTGGTAGCCTCGCCAGAGAGTCTTTCTTCACCTCCTGTCGTTCAGGAGAGAGCTGCAAATTTGCCTGAGACCGAGAGCCTTTCCCCACCCCTTGAGATGGTACCCCATACTGCACTACACGGAGGTTTGTTACTTGACGCAGCTCAGATGTTTGAATATTTCTAAGAAAGGATGTTGGAGTCACAGAGAGTTCATGATGAGGCCATGAGGGAGCAGTACCAAAGGTTGCTATGTCTGCGGGACTCTGTGCTTCCAGGAAGAGAGCCTAGCTCCAAGAGGGCGAGGAGCAGTACCCAGTCCTACCCAGAGCTTGATGAGTACCCATATATCCAGCCTATATCATCATACCCAGCCCAGTCTCCTGTCCAGCAGAGGTCAGCTAAGCCAGAGCCTATCTGTACCTACTGTAGGAAGTCTGGACACAAGTGGAACTTCTGTAGAAAGAGACTAGGATTGTGCCTAATCTGTGGGTCAGCTGCACACTGGATGCACCACTGTCCTGATAGATCTGCCCCAACGAGGGCCCTGCTTCCAGGAGGGAGTTCTAGTTCTCAGACCTAGCTGGAGGTGAGTTTTGACCTAACCTTAGTATCCCTTTTTGAGAATATTTGATACATCCCTTGCTTGTATGTTTTGATACCTTGTGATTGCCTAGTACTGTAGCATGTTGGTGTAACTAGATGAGACCCCAGACTGATATTACATGCCATGACCCCATAGGTTACACTTTCCAACTGAAAGATTTAAATAGGTTTCTGAGACTTTGATTGTGGGGGGTTTGACCTAGAAGGGATACGATCATCTTAATTTCGAGGACAAATTTTTTCTAAGGTGGGTAGGATTGTAACACCCAGTTTTCCAAATGAGGGTATTTTGGTCATTTTCAAAATTTTAGAATTTAATTTGAATTATTATTATTATTTATAATTAATGTGATTTTTAGGTGATTTTAGAATAATTGATTTTGGTGTTTTAGTGACTTTGACTTGTGTTGACCTTGGAGACTAACCTAGTGGCTAACCTAGGTCATGACTAAGTGCTTAGGATTTGAAAACCTAGGTTGACTTAAGTTAGTAAGGTTTGACTCATTGGTATTAATTTGGGGAAAATAGGAGCTAGTTTGATTAAGGAATGGCTTGTGAAGTCACAAGTCATTTTATGACTAATAGGCTTAATGGCCCATAGCCCACACCCATTGAACCAAGCCCTAACCCTAGCAATCCTGGCCGGCCCACTATGTTCAACCCCCCCTATTTATATGCTCCTAAAATTAGGGTTGCCTCTTTAGGAAACATTGCCATTTGGAAGAGGTGAGTCCCCATCTTTGTAAATCCTTAGAAAATCCATTTCTTCTCCAAATTCCTTCAAACAAATTTCATTAGGACCTAATGTTAGTATTCTTGCTGTTATTGATGAGTATTTTCAGGGAACACACAATTTGAGGAAGTTTAGTGGCTTGTAGAGCTCTTCCCATTTGGGGATTTTGACCCATTGTTCACCGATAGGTATAATTCCTTCTATTGCATTTAAGTTCTGTTAAAAATCATTTCTAGGATGTCCTAACCCTAACCTAACAGTAGGATAGGCTAACCCTAGAATTTGGACCTATTTCGTGTCCGTATCGGACACGTACCAGTGTGTATAGATAAGTGTTCGACGAAATGTCTCAAAGGACACTTCGTTCGAGTTTTTGAATTCTAATTGAATAGGAAATTAGTCCTTGGTGTCGCTTAGGGGTTTCCAGTGTCGTGTGATAATTTCCGTGTCGTGTCGGGTCACGGGGGACACGGGAACACGCGGGTGCGGGTGCGTGCGCGCGGCACTGTAGCTTCCCTGCTACTAGGGGGCTATTCCGCACGGGACACGCCACCTCGACACGAGAAATTTGACACAGTGGTTGGGGCACTGCCTGACACGAGGCTCACAAAATTTCAAGAGCTCTCGTGTCGTGTCGGACATGCATTTCCGTGTGCACGGGGATACACTGTGTGTGGGTATGTTCTGAGTTTGTGTCCTGTGTTGTAATTGATTTTTAATGCTGTAATTTATGTTTTAAGTTGCTAAATAGATCCTAGGTATGTTATATAATCTCAGTTATTTAGGTTACATGATTAACTTAGGTTTTTGGATGTGGAATATTGGGTTGAAATTGGTTTGAACTGCAAATATTTCTGATACTGTCTTGACACTAGTGTTCCAGTCTAGTTCCTAACAATTAATCCCTGTTTTAGTAATTATTTCACTTCTAAATATCCCCCACATATCATTGTTCATGCCTAGTTCATAATCCATTCAAATGTAGGCTTTTGGAATGTGTAAATAGGATATTAGTTTGAATTAATTTTCCTGTTTATGTTCACTGAGTTCACTGTTTGAATCTGGAAATGGTTTCCCTTACATAACATGTATAATTCTGCGATTCTAAATAACCTGGGATGATTCAATCCTTCGTGGACCAAGTTCCTTTTCATTTTGAACAATAACCTGAGAAAGGGATGTTGAAATTGAACTGGGAATTGAATGATAGTTAATGGCTTGCCTGATGCATTTCAGTCCTAATTTTCCCTGTTTGGTTCCAGGTTTTAAATTCGATTTTTTTAGCATTCTTTTTAACCTACTCCACACTGTTAAATTCATGTTATCAAGGCCCTAATGTGTACCCCTATGTATTATCTAATAGTATGTTGATTTGGGGTTTAAATTGAAGTGGGTTGGAATCAAAATCTGGAATTTCTTTATGGACTAAAAAACTGGTATTGTTGAACTGTTAACTAATTTGGATTTCCAGTTTGAGGATTTATTCACTGATTCCTATAGTTAAATTCCCTCCTGAACATTCCTTCTTTCCGTTCGAAACACTGTATAACCTGAGAATGGAGGGGGAGGTTGAAGGTATTGAATACTACATTTCCTGTTTTTGTATTGTTGTATTAAACTTAAATTGATTCCTTTCCTTTTGAAATGGCTGAACCTGAGATTCCAAATTCTTTCCCATTTGATAACCTTGTATTTTAACTGAATTGGAAATGGAATTGTATGTGAACTCTTAAACCCAAATTCTTTTCTTTCTGTCAACTGTCCCTGTTTCCCTCTCATGCTACCACATTATCTGCACACTGTTTATCCTTTTAGCCACACTGTTTTTTTCATGTTCTAAACATATGCACACACCACAGATTCTTCACTGTTTGTTCCTCACTCTCTTTCATACACACATACACTGGTGCACATTGTGTGCCCCTCTCTCTTCATGCCTATATATGTGTTGAAGGGTATGTATAGGCATCCTACATTATGTATTGTTGTACCTTACATATTAGTTATATATAGGAATGTGTGAAATGTATATATATATATGATACTATATGATATGATATGTTATAGAGTATGGGATACCATATGACATAATATATTGTATATATGATATTATGTGATATGTTATGATATAAGGGTAAAATTGTATAAGTGACTATAGGGTAGATGTTTCTTATTAGACTATTTGTCCTAGTCATATCATGTGGTTATGTGAATATGGTATGGTTAGGCATGGTATGCCTAGTTAGAGTCTAGATGGACTGTGTAGGCTT
>JANAVB010019795.1:2104281-2204281 GCA_029216955.1 Iris pallida | reverse complement strand
TTAGTAGATTGTACTCGTTCCATCCTGACAGGATATGTTGACAAATATTACAGATGCTGACGAGGGAGATTATTGTACCTACTACGGTCCGGATGACGTAGTGGGCGTAGACTTGGAGACTTTGGTCCAGCAGGGCTTAGCTCCGCCTGACGAGACCTTACCACTTGCTTAGTTAGAGTAGGTCTTTTGTACTGGACTGTCTCCAGCTACTTTTGAGACTGTTATTATTATGGTTTGTATTAGAGACTTGGACTTGTATATATTCTTGTGTTGGACTTGACAGGTTATTATTTTATTATCGTCTTGTTGTCTTTATCTTTCAGTCTTTATTTTGTTATCTTAGAGTTGTGATTGAGTACTCGTATATATTCATTGCTTGTCCTCCTTTCGGAGTTGACCATATTCTCGACAGGTTTTTGATATATATACACTACAACAGATATGGGATATGATAGCGTGCGTTGAACGCTGTAGAATGCATATTATAGCATATTCCGCCCACTATATATGCCCCCGCTATAATAACCCCATGTACAAGAACGCTATAAAGTTATAGCATTCACGAACGCTATTCATGGACTATAGCGTTCATTGACGCTATAGACAATGTATAGCGTTTTAAAACGCTATATGATAGTTATAGCAATTAGGAATTCTATAGAACTTTAATAGCATTCATGAACGCTATTAATATATTGTAGCGTTCATGAACGCTATAGACATGTTATAGCACTTACAAACGCTATATAGTTTACATAGCCTTTACGAACGCTATATTTCATTAATAACATTTGTTAACGCTATAAATGTGTTATGGCGTTCCTGAACGCTGTTTATTTTTAATTGCGTTCCTGTATGTTATTGTTTGTTAATAGCGTTTCGATATATATCTGTTTTTTATAGCATTTCTTTTCTGCTATTATATGTGCAATAATAGCATGTCAGAATGCTATTGCAGAGTCAAAATTCTGTATTCAAAAATTTGCAGAATTCCGCACATCAGAATACTATTGCAGATAATGCCACAGTTACACAAAATGTAGGTATTCAAAAATTTAAATGCGAATCAATCACAGAATGAATTCTGAACATAAGTAAATTCATTAATTTCACTGTCTAATATATGTAGAACAACGAAGTAGTACCAATCATTCAAAATCCTTAATTTCTCCATGTAGAACAACGAAGTAGTACTAAACATATGTCCAAAAATTAAACATTAACAGTGTAGTCAGCTACATATATCCCAAAATGTTAACTATCTAACATTTAGCTCCCTTCGAGCCTATCCACAACCAAAACTCCTCAGAAAGCATCCTCTTCCTTCATCCAACCTACACAAAAATAGGGGGTAAATCATTAGTGTAAAGAAAAAAACCATCTCGAGCCGATCCAGACAATTGACGAAAAGTAAATTATTGGGATAGGAAAAGGATACTAAGAAAACCACCTGAGAGGCCAAAGGTGCACCCCTCACAGGACCATTACAAACTGACTATACACTCTACTACATATGCAGGCATACCAAATGTTTTGAGGCTTCAGAAAGAAAAATTATATGTAGTTCTTCGTACAAATATAAGTACAGTTCAAGTGATAATCACTCATCTAACCCTTAAGATGCCTGATTGCAGCTATCGTTAGATTGAGATATCGTTCACAATTCAATGAAGTTTCTAATGTAACCGCATCGACATATAAGTCTTTCAAATAATAATTGAAATGTAGTTGGGTCATAAGTTCAAAAATCATACCATGGGGAGCAAGTAGGCACGAGTAGGTTCTCGGTATCATTTGCTTTTCCTCTTTATTCTCCATATTATCTTCATTTTTCTTTTCCTCGGCCTGAAAAAATGCTAAGAAATTTTGGACTCCGTGGGATAAGCTAAGAAGACATGAGTCATTCTATAATTTATCATTCTACCATATAAGGATCCCATCTACCACCAGAAAAGTTAAAAATGTACTAATATGATAAAAATAGTGAAATATTACTAAATATATGCACAAGAGAGATCATATGAAGCATCAGAGAGTTGTGTTGCCTACTCAAATTAAACTTGAAAATACTAAATAATAAACTCAAATCGAACATGAAAATACTCGACAATAAGACAATCAGGAAAAAGGTAAGATATACTCAAGTTTACTTGTACAAATACTTAGATTTGAAAAAGAAAAACGAGAGAAAAACAATCTTAATGTCTACAAATTGAACATAAACAATATTGCACAATAATAACAATATTGCACAACACGCAAATTGCTGAAGAAGCCTATATATAAACTACATATTTAGAGTTCAGACTTCTGTTATCCATACTCTTATAGTTTACTGGATTTTTTACTTATTTCTATTGACCATAACAACAAGAAGCCTGTACCCATAATATCATATCACTATAAGAGTATGGATAATAGAAGTAGGCACGAGCCTGTACCTATAATATCAGACTTCTGTTATCCATACACTTATAGTTTACTGGAACTTTCACTTATTCCTTGATACATCTCACTAAGATCCCAACTGCTGCTATCCTCTTTTCCACCAACTCGGTCCCCAAGCTTCAGACAATTCTCTCAACAATGTTCTGTTCTGTTCTTATGACCAATCCACCTTAGATTTGTTAAATAAACAAGTATAATAAATCTAAAAGAACAAACAAGGAGTTTACACGATTAGTACAGTCATGTATCAGGTTGCTATAGTTGTATACTGTTCCATCCTCAATTTTCTGCTGTGCACTGCTCATTAATTCTGCACTTCCGAACTGCATACAAATTATAAAGATGACACACCCACTCACTGAATGCAGTTACCTACTGTAACCATGCTTTGTGCACACTATATTACACAGATTTTGTATTAGAAATTCATTACACTTGAGGACAGACACATGTAACCCTAAAAATATTCAAAGAACACTTCTAAGTCTCACCAGAACTCAAGTTTGAGTGTATCAAGAGAAGTTGCAAAAGAAATACTTGGACTCCTATCACAATCTGAGTGTATCATCTATCTAAGTCTGAACATGTAAGGTAAGCCTGTTAACTATATCTTCATAAGGAATAGGTACAAAGTTGAATATTTACAAATTTTCAGCCAATCCCTAAACAAAAACTAAATTTGATGGACATCATTGACTTTCCATTAAGAGTATCACATGATCAAATATTAATCTAACTTTACTACCAAAGAAGACTGAACTTATGCATGAGTGGTTGTAATGTTACAATTTTATTTTTATAATAAATGTTATGTGCATATCAGTGAAAACAAAAAGATACATCCAGGAAGGGAAAGCCCTTCAAAATATATAAAAGATACACCAGGAAGGGAAAGCCAATAATCAGTGAAAATAAAAAGCAAAATATTATAATATAACAAATTCTCGTGCCAAGAAAAGTTACTGATTTAAAGTTTAAAATAACCTAGCTGGGCAAAAATTACATCATGTAGTCTCTACATCGTGGTACCTTCCTTTCCTAGCTTAATTTCTTTGGCAAAAAACTAAACAGGAAACTTGAGAAACCAGAATTTGCTAGGGAATTGAACTACCTTTCAGCAATGGAACGTACTTTCTCAACATCCGCCAAGGATTCCATAAAGGCCATGGACTGTACCAAGACGAAACTACAGTTTGGGGAACTTCTAACCAGCTTTTCAAATTCTTCCACTGTGCATGGTATGTCATTTTTTATGTTCCTTTCTTCACACACACCTATTTCAAGCTCCCTGTTTAAACAGTTATACAAAAGATTTAGTTAAAGCATCGTAAATTCCATCCTTTGTAGAGAAAAAGTGAATATTTAGACATATATGTCCTTACCTCTCTTCCTTTCCCTTTTTTATGGTACGTCTGTCAACATTACCTAGTTTTGCAGGTGCATTATTATCCACATCAGAACTGTCTGATTCATCAAGTGAAACCTGGAGTGGAGGAATAGAAGCTCTCGATTTTGCTTTTGAAAAGCTAAAGGGTCACCATCTTCTTATTCAAATATCATTCAAGTAAATGGTAAGTTGCCACTCTCTTATAATACAAATAAAGAGAGGAAACTTCAACAGTCTCATCAGTTCCTGTATGACTAGAGAGCAGATTAACACCAAAGATAAGATTTCTTCATTCCAAGTGAAATTTGGTGCCTTTCCTCATCAATATAATGGTATCAGTATGCACAAAAAGCTAATTGATAAAATCAGTAAGCAATAGCTAATGACGGAAAATGTTATAAGACAGGATCATTCAAAGAGAAGGTGAATTGGTTGTTCCATTCCCTAACCGATTATGAAGTAAGTTTGTACATGCCAATGTTCTAATATTATAATAACAAGGTTACTAACCTTCAGAATCTTTGCTAAAACTCTATCACCAGCTTTATATTTAGTTTCAACATCATCAATGTGCTCATTTGTGACTTCGGATATCTGACACAAACCAACCTGCACAAATAAGTGTGCATCAACTTAATGACTATATATAAAGACTATAAATTACTTGAAAGCAAAATACCAAACATATACCAAGCTAGTATTATCAATATTGATAAATAATCCATATGCCTCTGTCCTCTTAATCTGTCTATGAACGAAATCTCCAACTTGTAGAGTTGAAGAAGAACTTGCATCTTCAGTATCTTTCTTCAGTGTTACATCAACTCTCTTTAAAGAAGTATCCACAGATAATACCCTCAGGATAGTGTATTTTAGGACTGCATGGTCTGTTAGGCCTGACTGAAAAAAACTGTGTTACAAAGAATTGATTTGTGCCTTTGACATGAGTGCTTCACCGAATCTCCGAAATGATATTTCTTTCTCACTGCTCGACCAAATAATTACTTTTGCATGTAGAGTAAAAAAAAAGTTTTGGACCTAAGAACCTAATTAGCCCTTGCCTTTAGGAATTCCCTGGTAAATACCATGTCACAAATAAACTTAAAACTTTGTTCAACAGTCTTGATAGACAACTTCAAACCCAAGCCTTCCGCTTGCTTGTCCATGAACACTTCCTCCTGCGAGTCCTATACCACTTCTTTCTATCTCCCAGAGTTGAGCATAAAAAGGGGTATATTATGACCATTATAAATGCCTCAGTTATAGTATAAAAAAGGAATAAGAATGCTTTCCAGTATGAGTTTGTTTAAGCAATTAGGAACATGTACCAAATGAAGCTCTAATGGAAGCAGACCTGGGTAGTTAGCTTGAGGTTCTGAGTTCCTCAAGGATTTAACATCCTAAATCTTTTTGTTGTTCTCTTGAAACTTCCTCTCAAGCATTGACATCTTCTTTTCCATCTTGGCAATTTCTTGATCAATAACAAGGCTAGCAAGCTGAGATGCATCAAGCTTGTGTTCATTAGACATTTTAAAACCGATTTTAGTGCAACCAATTGCTTTCGACTGACTTCTTTCTGCATTGAAAACAAATTATTCTTTAATACTGACACTCCATTAAACAAATTGGTGCTTAAACACACAGGTTAGATAGGTATTTATTCTATAAAATGAACGGTTTCGAAAACCTTTTCTTCATCAACTATACTGCTACTTAAATACGGGAATGTTACTTATCCATGGTAAAATGTCATTATATACCATACCACTTGGTTTAACAGTAAATTCCTTTATTATAAAAAAAGAAAGTAACACAACACAACAAAAGTGCTGGAAACAATCAATTTCTCAATATGAAAGATTTACCTAGACACCAAAAAAACATAGCAAATTTGTTGGCAAGTAATCAAATTATCCTTCATGCTCAATATTTTTATAATTCATCTCATCATCCCCATTCATCGTAAATCAAATGAACTAACAAATACCTACCCTTACCAATTGACCTTATTCACCATGCATTAAGTTCATATAACACCTATATCCAATAAAATCTTTTACCAGTAACCAATTTGATATATTCGACGGCGACCTCCTCCTAGCGTACCTCGTCCCTCCGGCGATGTCCAAGTCCAAATTTAAACCAAGTCGAACAAATAAGTAGACAAACTTGAGAACAAACCCTAACCCTAGCATAATTTGAGTACGTACCGGAGGATTCGAAGAGAGATGGGGAGCCTGAAAGCTGAGGCAGAGGGTTTCGGCTTGGTGGCGGTGGCAGTGGCGAGTTTCGCAGTGGTGCTTCGGACGGAGGATGACTGGAGAGCCGATCTGGCGGCGGTGAAGGATGCCATTCTCTAATGCAAAGATGGCAAAACCCTACCCTAATTTTGGATGGAGAAGAAGGAAATTTGGGGCCAGGGTTCGAGATCGAGAGAGAGAGAGAGAGAGGGGGGGGTGGGGGGGAGGAGAGGATTTTTCAGGAGAAGGGTTTATCTAATAAGGAGATTTATTTCTCAAAAGAGGGATTTTCTAATCTAATAGAAGAGGAGCAACAGTAATATTATATGACACTTTTAAAGTTTGGCAGAAGCGGAAAAACTCAAAAAAAATTGGCAGAAGCGCCAAAAAAAATTTGGTAGAAGCGAAAAAACTCAAAAAAAATTAGGGGAAATGAAATTTGTTACACCACTTTTCTAGTGTTGTATTTAGTATAATATTATATGACACTTTTAAAGTGTTGTGTTTAGTATATAATATTATACTACATTTTTAAGTATCCCTAAAAGCGTTATTAAATTTATGTTTATGATATTTTTAATAAAGTGTCATACATTATGATAAATACCTAATTACAATGACACATTTTTGTAGAGTGTCATCTATACAACAATTTAATGACACTCATTTAGAAAGTGTCGTAAAGAAAGTGTCATTATATATCTATTTTGTTGTAGTGTTGGAGTAATGATTGGCGGAGTCCTCCTTGAGCCTCCCGTAGTTGTCGATGCAGGAGAAGAGCTCGTTGCCATGGACGAGCTCCATCACGAGGCTTAAAGCTTGATGATGATGATGAACGAATCTATTCTTCCTTCTTGTCCTACATACCCGACCCAATTCTTTTAATTATGTAAAATATATAGAATACGATGCTGCTCCTAATCGAACTGGATACCTTACTTTGACATACGGGTATAGCAACATAAGCAGCGTCCAAAAAAAAACTATATTTTTAATAGCGTTCATAATACGCTATATAAAGTTCTGTTAACAGCAAAATAGCAGGGAGGCATAAACGTTATAGATAAACTGCTATTGTATGAACTATTAATAGCACTTCACAATGAACGCTATAGATGATGATATTATAATAGCAGGGAGGCTCGAATGCTATAGATAAACTGCTATTGTACGCTCTTTTAATAGCACTACGGAATGAACGCTATTGATGACGACATTCTATAGCAGGGAGGCTTGAACGCTATAGATAAAATGCTATTGTATGCCCTATTTGTTGTAGTGATATAAACTGTTTAGAGTAGAAAAACCTACAGCGTTCCACGCCATTTTTACGGTAAGGGCTGGGCGTTGTCACGTGCACGTGCCCTTATAGCCGGTGCGGATCATGACAGATGGACTTTTGAGGTATTGACAGTCAATGCCTGTTTCCTCTTCGTCTCTCGTCCGGGGTTGTTAGCTGCAGGCCGTTTCCCCTTATCTTCAAAGGCGGGGAAACTAACTCCCAGAAGACGAGCATTGGCCGCCTTCTTTTCTGCGGCCTCGGCTTCGATGATCAAGGAACTCCAGTCAGGAGGAGGAGTAGAGTTGAGCCAGAGTTTGACTGCATGCAGCATGTTCATGCTGCAGGAGGAGAGGAGCGCATGTTCTGGCATGCCCGGAGGCAGTCCGAAGTAGGCCTGTCGGAAGCGTTCGATGAATACCCGAACTGTTTTTTTCTCCATCTAGCGTATCTTTATGAGGGACGCCATTGTCATGTCCTTCCCGTCGTCGTAGAAACGGTCGAAGAAAAGGCACGTCAAATCGTCGAAGGAAGATATGGAATTGTCGGGGAGGCTGCAGTAACAGTCGTACGCCACTCCTTTAAGTGCGCCGACAAATATGCTGGTGAGTAGCGCATCCTCCTTCGGGAGATGTCCCGTCTGAGACTGGAAATACGTCAGATAGCGACACGAAGAGTCTTTTTCGTCGAAAGGCGTCAGTGTTTGTGATTTATATTTGGGAGGATAAACTACTTTATTCCATTCGAGGGGATAAGGTTGGGGGATGCCCATCTTTTGGCGCTCCTCTTGTCTCGTCTTGGACTCAAAGCGCTCGCGTAGGTCCCTGATCATCTCGACCACGTCTTCCGTGGAGCTGGGAGTCGGAGAAGGTGGTACCACCTGGAGTTGAGCATTTGAGGGCTCCGACGTCCGGAGGGCTTCGCGACGATCCGTATCCAAGGATACCCGTTGAGGGGGTACACTTGATTCTCCATTAGCCCCTGGGTCGGGACCAGTAGAAGGTGTCCTGGCCAAAGCTGACCGTATCTCAAACACTGCTTGAGTCAGTGTTTGCATAGAGGCAGAGAGGGTTTTGAGTCCTCCCTCCAAGGTATCCATGTGCTGGACGAGGTCTGGTGGCGGCGTATCAGACTCGGTATCACCTCCAGCCATGTAGACTATCATGACACGGCTGGAGTCGGATGGCTCAGTTGAGGCTTCATTTTCAGCCTCACTCTCCTGTAGAGGAGTTGTTGTTCCCGTAGCTTCGTCTTGGCTACCCCCAGCTATGTTCCTGAGGACTTCTTCATCTTCGAGACTCGGATCCGCAGGGGCTAGACTACCCCCAGCTAAGTTTTGGAGGACGCCTTCGTCTTCGGGAGAAGTATCCGTAAGGGCCTGACTACCCCCAGTCATGTCTTGAAGGACTTCTTCATCTTCGAGATGCGGGTCCACAGGGGCTAGACGACCCCCAGCTATGTCGGGAAGGCTGACTTCGCCCTGAGGATGAAGATCCACTCCAGCTGTGCTTTGGAGGACACCCTCATTTCGGAAGGAGGATTAACAAGGGCTTGACTACCCCCAGCTTCCTCCAAGAGCTTCTTCCTCCCAGGAGTGCCTTCGAACACTCCGGAGGACAGACGGTTGTCTTGGTTTCCCTCGGCTGGCTCTTGGACGAGGAATTGCCAGTCGCCTTTCGGACTGACGAGGAGTTGGAGAGTACATTACATGAGGCAACCTCTAGTTCTGGCTCCTTTTTTGTTGAAACTTTCCTTCCGAGACGACGTCGGAGGGGTGTCGATGACTGCAGCCGCTGAAACACCGACTGTCTTGGTGGGACTGCTGACTTGCAACAGCAGTTGATGGTGACCACAGTACAAGTGTGCCTTGTGAGGGGGACATCGTGCTTGTCAGTCGACTCTCCTGATTGGCGCTTGTGAGTGATCATGTTACGTAGATCGTTGGAGGAGAGTGCTACCTTCGCAACCCCTTCAGGTGCATGGCAAGGCCAAGCACCGGGGTGGTCAGGTGAATGTTGTACCCCCTGATCCAACACCAAACAGGTGCTCAGATCAGTAGTGGGGGAACAACCTTTAAAGTGACTTAAACGAACCTCAGACGCACAACCAGAGGGGGCGCGGGAGTTCAAGACCACTGGATTTGCCTCACTCGACTTGGTTGCGAACGCAACAGATACGCCCAAGTGAGATAAGGACTTAGAAGGTTGGCTCGTTTTTGGCGCAGAAGCACCTGAGTCAACCTTATACAGCTTACCATCAACAGTGCGCATGATTGTGAGTGCATGCTTCTGGCTTGCTGCTGGCATAGCACGTTTGGGACGCATGGCCCGTGCTGCCTTGGACTTCTTTGTACTAGCCCGTTGGGGCACGTAGTACTCAGAATCCAAATTCTCCTCGCCACTACAGCGAGTGAGTCTGTCAAAGACAGAGACCTTCTGCGGCGCATTGGAGGTGATACGCGGGGCATTAGATGTGCCCCTGCTCCGTCGATGCATCTTCCTCGCCTGAGAGGGAGATGGCTGGGGAATGTGGTCAGCTGCACGTTTTCCCGAGGGATGTGCTACACCGGTGGGCGTATCTCGATTGCTGAGGACGTCAGTAGGAAGGAAAGGCTGGATCGGCGCATCCCCTTCGGTGGTGGTGCCAGAGGCGTCGACTTTGTGCACCCAGACTCGGCGGGTCTTCTTCGGCTTTGGCAGCCGCTTCGAAGGACTCGCACTGCCTTCAGAGATGAACTCCTCATACGCCTGTTGATTGAGGCGTACGACCAGCATCTTGTGGGAGGAGCCCACCTTCACATCGTCGGATTGTGACACAGCTTTCTCGGTGGAGGAGAAAGAGGTCCCCAGCAGAGTTGCCAGTTTGTTTGCCATTAAAATCTTTTGATTGTAAATTTCAATACAAACAGAACTGTGTTACAATATAGGACTTAGACGTAGTCCTAGGAGTAGACTTTTGTTTATTTGGGTCCCTTGTGCCGATGGAGCGAGTGGTAATACGTTGACTCCGTTGACGATCTGACGATGGTTATCGGTTCTCTGAAGGTTTGGATTGCTCTGGGTGCTGGAGCTTGCTGAGAGGAGGAAGACGTTGAGTGTCTGTATCTGCCTCTCGGGTTGTGCGATGTCTCTGTCTGTCTATATATGTTCGTCTCTGTGTGTGTGGAAGAAGGAAATGATCCCTCTATTTATATCTTTGCAGGCTGGCTGCTTATGCGTGCATATGTAGGATGCGCCTGGACACGGGAACGCCACGTGGTGATTGCTGATGGAGGCGCATGGACGATACGCCCTGATTGAGGGATTGAATTCTTCATGCTGCTGTTGTGGGCTGGCACGTAGCAGGGGGAAGAATCTTTCTGTTGCTGAGATCTTGGGTGAATCGAGTCAAAGGACACGTGTCGTAGTCCCGTGGCTCGGAGATCTCGGATTTGGTAGAGAATGATCTGGTAGGATGCGCCTGGGATTGGGCGCATGAGGAGACTTTGGCTCGTAACTTTTGGGAGTCACGAACCATTTGGGGCGCATGGCTTTTGAGGCGCATACGAAGCTTCAGTAGTGACTTTACTTCTGTCTTTTGGGATCAGAGAGAAGTCTGGGATGCATGGCTTTTGAGGCGCATGTAGAGCTTCAGTAGTGACTTTACTTCTGTCTTTAGGGATCAGAGAGAAAGTCTGAGACGCATGGCTTTTGAGGCGCATACAGAACTTTGGGCGCATGGCCGCGGAGGCGCATACGAGTGGTTTGGCGGCCACGTGGCTTGTAACCGTCGGAGGAAAGTAATGATGATTCTGACGTTGGCGACGCTTCGTTTTCTGAAAAAATTGTCAACTGTTCAGTCCTCGAGAGGCGTGCTGCCAACTCTGTCAGACTTCAGTATTTAATGTTTTTGACAGATGATGGACTGTTAGAGTGGGCGCATCGATCGGCGTTCTACTAGGCACATGGGGCCGCATAGGGGCACATGCTTGTGAAGTGCTTGGTGCTGAGGGGCACGTCTGTGTGATGCACGGTCTGACCGGCGTATCCGCTTCGCTTGACACGTCTTTTGGTGAGACTGTTACGTTCTTCGAGTGCTTTAAATAGCCGTTTTTGACTTGGCTGAATTCGAAGCATCAGGTTCACCCATTTAATGCAAATTCATTGTACAGGATTCGGAGATCCATCCACTTGGCGCATGGGTTTGATTTGCCCTGCCTATAAATAGTGGCATGGAGAGAGTTTGCTTCTCGTTCTCTCACGTTCTTCCGAAATAAACTTGTTTACTCGAGTACATTCTGTTGATGAGATGCTCCCGAGGGTGAAGATGCGACGCATTGTCTTTATTGATGCACTTGAAGGTGACTGTTACATCCAAAAGTCGGAGTCGAGGGCTTCTGAGGCAGGCGGAAGGTGTCTGTTGCATCCAAAGATCAGGATGCACGAGCCTCATCTCCATTATGTGGAAAGAGCCACAGATCGGAATTGCGGTGCTGCGGCTTTGGGGGCTCTTTCTTCCTTCAAAGTGGGTGTTGCCCGTTCTGGTTGTGTTTAAAGCTGCTCCTTTAGCTGCGATTTCGATTGCGGTCTTCCTTCGCCTTTGGAGGCTCTTTCGAAGCCTCCCCTGGCCACAGGTTGGCTTGCGGTGCTCTTCTCTTCCTCGATTTAGGGAGCTCTTCCTCCAGCTAGAGGGTTGATTGCCACCCTCGTTCTGCCCAATAAATGCTTCATTAGTCGAAGCACTAAGACGGCGGTGAGCCTGGCTAGAAGGGTGGCACATAACTGAGCTGCTGAAGGGATACACATAACTGAGGATGCACATAACTGAGCTGCTGAAGGGATGTGCCCGGCTGGGAGCGCATGGTGGGATGCGCCTGACTGAGAGCGCATGGTGAGATGCGCCTGTTCGAGAGTGCATGATGATGCTGCGCCTGGCTGTAGACTTAGGGTCTTTTCTTTTTGTAGAAGTTCTCCTTTGTATAGCCCTTTTTAAGACATGTAATAGACTTTTATATGAAATAAAAATCTTCTTTTAATGTCTCTATTCTTGTTTTGCTGTGTCAAAGTACTTTGTCTGAACTTCCTGGCGCATGTAATGTTTGGCGCATAGGATTTCTGATCGTGAAATTCCATGCTTCTACAGTGTTAATATTAACGTTAATGTTAATTATATTAATATATTAATACTAATTTTAATTTTAATTTTAATTTAAATGTTAATTTTAATACTAATTTTAATTTTAACCTTTAATGTTAATTTTAATCTTAATATTAATTTCAATGTTAATTTTGAAAGCTATCTTGTCAGCTTTCATGTCAGACGACACGTAAGTTGTCACATAAGAAGGGATGCTTTGAAGGGATACTTTGGAGGGACAAATAGTAATTTTCTTTTATTTACCTACTATATCCTTTCATTTACCTACCAAAGTGAGTGACCTCATTAATAGGGACACTTTGAGATGGAAGGAACATCTTATAAATATTATTCCCCCCTCCCACCCCACCCCCCACGGAGGCTGAAGCCATTCTGAACATTCATCTTTCTCCTAACTATTCGAGTGATCAATTAAAGTTGATACACACCAATGATGGCATTCTAACAACCAAATCTGCATACCGGTTAATTCATTCCAATTCTGACAAGGAGGATCACAATGCTTCAGAATATGAGTTCAAGGAATGGCGCAAGTTTTGGTCGCTCAATCATATTTGCCCAAGAGTCCTACTATATGTTTGGAGAGCTCTAACCAATTCCCTTCCCACCAAAGACAACATTCATCGGCGTGTCAGATATATAGATGCAATGTGCCCTCTCTACAAGGTTCACTCTGAAACTTTAGATTATCTAATCTTTCATTGTCCCATTACAGGAACTTCCTGGCTGCATCACCCATTACTTGCTTCTCATATTAAGCAGGATACTACAATTGTAATATTCCTAACTGATCTACTAAAGGAGGGAGATCGAGAGATGTTAACACACTGCTTCTACCAAATGTGGATTATATGGAAGTCAAGGAACAAAGCAATATTTGAATATATATCGTCCTATCTACAGCAGCAACATCTATGAGGAAGCTACCAATCTGAAGTACAAATACAAAGCCTAAAATTCGGAAGATACAAACACTAGTTCACTTAATGACATGTGCCAACAGTCATCACAGTAGATTCCTCCTCAAGTGAACAAATACAAAATCAATTTTGTTGGAGCCTACTTAGATGGCAGGATGGGCGCGGCTGCAGTTCTTTGTGATGCGGATGGATATTTCATGAGAGCGATGTCAAGATCTGAAGATGGAGGCACACCCATACAAGCTAAAGCTTTGGGGATCCGGCTGGCTCTGGATATCTGTACCAATTTAAATCTTACTCAGGTTACCATTGAAGGAGACTGCAAATCTCTAATCGACTCCATAAACACCAAAGAAGCTACTCCCCCATGGCGAGCAAGACACACAGTTGATGCAAGGAACTTTAAAAACATTGCAACAGAGGCCCTGTTCTTGTATGCTCATAGAAGTTCAAACAAGGTGGCACATCAACTAGCTTCCAACACCCTACTTCAGGGTTATTCCAACTCTTCTTTCACTTTTGAAGACATTTTCGAATGTATCTCTTCTCATATCAGTATTGATATGAATCATGTACTTAACTTATTAAAGAAGTCCTATTCCTCAAAAAATAAAGTGTCGGATTTTTTTTTTCAACATAAAATTATTTTGGAAATAATTTGATGAAAATTCCACAAGTTTGGACCATACTTGTTAACCTTTAAGTGGAAGGATGAACTCCTTACTAATTTTGGTGGATGAACAAAAATGAACTCTGTTTGCACACACTAAAAAGACACAATTATGGTCATATAAATCCCTTCAATTTACTTTTTATTTAGATAAGTCTTCCAACCTGTCATTTGCCCATGAGCCCTCTACAATCAAAAAAAGTCGCAAGTCCCTTTCTTTTTATATGACATTCAAAAATTAAGGCAAATTGCGTTAACTGTTCCTATGTTTTACACCTATTACAGAAATTATTCCTAGCTTGAAACTAATTACATGAAACATCTCTTTAGTTTATTTTTTTTATAGAAACTTGTAACATTAATCACCCCTATGATTTATAAAATTTATAAAGGAGACGGATGGTCAGTGTAATTAATTTTGAAATATGGATAGTTCTAGTAATACTCATGAAACATGGGGGTTCTCTATTTATTTCCAAAAATTAAGTAATTTATTTAAATAAAAGTATTAAAACACCATTATTATTATTATTATTATTATTATTATTATTATTATTATTCTCCTTCTGCTGTTCTTTATCTTCTTTCTTCTCCACCTCAAACGCTATCATATTATTTTCAACTTTTTCTCATTACCAACTCTTTCTCCTCTTCCTTCTCTACCCGTTTCTCCATTCTCTTTTTTATCTCCATAACTACTCGTTCACTCAGGATGGGGTGGCTAAGAGTGGTGCCGAGGCTTCTCCCACGACTACGGCCGCTCCAAGACCCGCTCAAACCAACGACCTTTGGAGAAAGATCGTTGATGGAAGAGGGAAGGGCGAATGCATTTAGAACACCAGCTCCTTCGCGTTGCATATATTGATCGTTTCGAGACCTCTACAGCCGACACTTTATTCTTCTTCTGCTCCGCCTCAGGACGTCGTCGCACAGATGTCGTAGATTATTACGGTGATTACCACCTTGCAGTACAACCTGGCGGTGATGCAAGAGTCTTAGCACCATTTAGGCCACCATTGGGGTCCCAACAACTGCACATTCTACCGGTGCTACCTCAGACACTTGTGCCGTTACGATGTCTACTCCTTCTGGTACATATATATGCTCCCGTTGCTACCTCTGTCGTACATATCTCCTGTCCTTTTATCGAGTCTCATGAGTTTATTTTCGTCGGAGGCGTATGCGTTGAATTCACTACCACTTGACGGAGTGAGCTTAAATTCCTTTGGATGTCTTGACTCGTTTACGAGGTCAGAGGCCACCGCCAGACTAGTACTGATTTTGTTTTGTTGTTGTATATGTACTACTAGCAGTAAATATATATATATTGTTTTGTTGTTGTATATGTACTACTAGCAGTATATATATATATATATATATATATATATATATATATATATATATATAAAATATATATATAATATATATATATATATATATATATATATATATATATATATATATATATATATATATGAAATGGATCAAAAAATCTCCTTAGAAAACCCCCTAAAAACTTATTCGTAATTTAATATTAATATTAATGTTAATGTTAAGTTTAATGTTAATATTAACATTAAATACTAAAATTAACATTAAATTTAACATTAAAATTAATATTAGCATTAACATTAACATTAATATTAACATTAACATTAACATTAATATAAAATAAAAATAAAATAAATTAATATTAATATTAACATTAATATTAACATTAACATTAATATTAACATTAATATATTACGGATTAGAGTGAGGGGGTTTTTAGGGGGTTTTCTAAGGGGGGCTTTTGATCCGCTCCCATATATATATATATATATATATATATATATATATATATATATATATATATATATATATATATATATATATATATATATATATAATGGATGTAAAAAAAAAAAATATATATATAAATATAATGGATGTTGTGTATGTATTAATTGACATTTAGATTTATATACTTTTAGGACATTGTTTGTGATGTTTATCTATGTTCATGGATTATTTGTTTGTCTTTATTTGTTTGTGAGTTCTATTTCAATTCTATTGTGTATTACGTGATTCGAGCGTTCATTTTGTGCGCTGAAGGTCCTATCGGACGAGAATTCTCCGACGGGTTGTTTTGGGTGGTGATATATTGCAATTGTTGTGATTGAGGTTATATAGTGCGTATATAATGCGAGTGGTGTAGTTTAAGATATATATTTCAGTTCTGTCCAGCTTAACGACAACTAAGCGGCGGCTTAGCGACGGATACCGAAGCCTTGACGATGCTCAAGTAACGTACTAAGTCGTCCTTGACTGAGAATTCTCAAGTAAGCGACGACTAAGTGATGTAAAATGAGGATGTTGCGACTCATATGTGACACATTGATAAGTCGCCCAGTCCTCATCCAACTAAGTACGATAACCAATTTTAATATCGAAAACTAGGAGTTGTTCCTTGTACGTCGCCAAATAGATGCATGCCAAACATGATGTTAACCCGTCGCTAGAATGTCGTTAAATCCACTGAAGCTTTGGTCGCTAGGGCGTCGCTAAGACGATGCCAAAGTAGTCTGTCGCTAGTATGACAACAAGTCATCCCTACGTAGTAAGCCACCAAGTATACGCACAGTTGTCGAACGTTTTATTGCTTGACGAAGAAAGGATGTTAGCGGCATATAAACTACCGACGCCCATAATCTCTCCTATATCTATCGCTAGGTCGCCGCTAATACTTTTCAGATGCAAGACAACGGATCTATTTGTTGCTAAAGCCTGTATTTTTGTATTGTATGTTACAAAGTCGTTGCTCGAGCACCATTAACCTTAGCCAAGCCGCATCATACTAAAGAATTTGAAGGTTATATTACAAATTTGTCGCTAATACATCACTTATTTATTACTTGACGCCAGGTTTATAAACTTAAGTTACATCGTTAATATGTTATTCGAACATTGCGCTATTTGCATGCACACTAGGATGCATCGTCAAGGGCGGATCCAAAAATGTATACTGGGGTGGGTTAGAGTACGTGGGCTAGGTGTGGACTAACACCCAAAAAAAAAACTACATGGAAAAAGAAAAATTAATATTTTTTTTTAAGTGTGGCCCAAGCTCTCACTACCAAAATACAGTCAATTAGCGACGGATTTTTAGCGACGAAAAATTTTCGTCGGCGTTAGCGACGGATTTGCGGCAAATAGTCGACGGAGTATCGACGACATGCCGATACACTTTTTATTTCATTTTAAGGGGGAGGAAAGGTCGCTCATCCATAGCTAGGTTGTCGGAGACATAGCGACGGATACGAAGCCGTCGCTCTGCAGTCGATTATTTGGCGGGAATTGTTGGGAGAAGTGGCGGGACAATTTTTTGACTACGTAGCGACGGATAGTCCGTCGGCAAGTATCAGATAGAGCGACGGATTAGCGACGGATAAAATCTGACGCTGGTCGGTCGCTAAATATGCGTTCCAGACTTAAATTGAAACGAAGGAGGGAACTTTTCATTCCCCCCAAATTTTATTCTCTCTCGTCTCTCTCTCTCTCTCTCCCGCGGCGGTCGGACCTCACTCTCCTCTCTCTCTCTCCCGCGGCGGTGATCGGTGACCTCTCATCTCTCTCTCCCAAAGGTAATCTCTCTCTCTCTCTCTCTCTCGGTGCTCGTGGGTGTCGTGGGCTGTCTGGGGCGTCGTGGGGCAGTGTGTGCGGGGGGCAGCACGAGGCTGCACGGGGCTGCGGCGGGCGATGGCGCGCGCGGGGCAGCGCATGGCTGCGGCGGCCGCGTGCGGGGCTACGGGGGACGGCGGGGGGCAGCGCGCTCCGGGGCAGCGGGGGGCGGCGGGAGTGGCGCGCGCGGGGCAGCGCGGGGCTGGAGGGGCGGTGGAGAAGAAGTGTAGGGTTAGGGTTTGTTTATAATATGTATATAAATGCATATGCATTTGTATTATTATTATTATGATTATTAGCATTATGCTATTTAATAGAATGTTTAGTTAGTTAATTTTAGCTATTTAACTAGTAAATATTAGTTAGTTAGTTAGTTAATTTTAGCTATATATATATATATATATATATATATATATATATATATATATATATATATATATATATATTTTAGCTATATATTTTTTTAGCTATATATATATATATATATATATATATATATATATATATCAAGGTTCAAAGTAAATGTTAGTTAGTTAATTTTAGCTATTTAACTAGTAAATTTTAGCTATTATTATTATTATTATTATTATTAGCATTATGTTATTTAACTAGTAAATATTAGTTAGTTAATTTTAGCTATATATATATTTTAGCTATTATTTTAGCTATTATTGTCACATCCTTCGAATGGAGAGGCATGGAAATATTTTGATTTTCGTCATCCAGATTTTGCTGCAGAGCCTAGAAATGTACGCATGGAACTATGTTCTGATGCTTCGCCCCTTTCGGGTAGTCGGGATCTCAATACTCCTGCTGGCCGGTCATTCTGACCCCTTACAATCTGCCACCATGGATGTGTATGAAGACTCCTTATATGTTCTTGACAGCTATCATATCGGGTCCCAAAAATCTGACGAAGAATATCGATATATATTTACAGCCGTTGGTGGATGAGCTGAAACAGCTGTGGGAGATCGGCGTCGCGACCTATGATATTTCCAGGAAACAAAACTTTCAGATGAGAGCTTCACTGATGTGGACAATCAATGATTTTTCCGCATACGGTATGCTGTCGGGATGGAGTACTCATGGCACCATGTCTTATCCGATATGCATATAAAATAGTAAGGCGTTCCGCCTTAAGTATGGAGGAAAAACTTCTTTCTTTGATTGTCATCGTCAATTTTTGCCCGTGAGTCATCCTTGGAGAAAGAACAAGGACGCGTTCAGAGCTGAAAAATAAGAATTTTCTCATCCGCCTGCCAGATTGTCGGGATACGATATTTGGGAAGATGTAAAGAACTTGTCCACTGTAATGGAAGATCCATCGAACAATCGTGTCGATGGGTTCGGACAAACCCATAACTGGACCAAACGGAGTATCTTCTGGGACTTGTCTTATTGGAAAGATAATCTTATAAGGCATAATCTTGATGTTATGCATATTGAAAAGAATGTGCTCGATAATGTCTTCAATACCGTCATAGATATTAAAGGAAAGACGAAGGACAATCCAAAAGCAAGACAAGACATTGCCGAGATATGCAAGCGTCCTTATCTGAACTTGATACAAATGGGAGCTGGTGGACAAATAACTAAGCCGATAGCACAATACACATTGAGCAAGGAAGATAGATTAATAATCTGCAAGTGGGTATCTACTTTAAGATTTTTCGACGGCTATGTGTCAAATTTGTCTAGATGCATTGATCTCAATGAACGCAAGCTAACGAGAATGAAGAGTCATGACTGCCACGTGTTTATGGAAAGATTACTGTCCATTGCTTTGAAAGAGTTATTGCCTTCTGCTGTATGGGTTCCGTTGGCCGAACTATCTATATTCTTTAAGGATATTTGTTCAACTAAGTTGACTGTGCAATACATGGTTGAACTTGAGAAGAAGATTATCTTAACAATTTGTAAGTTGGAGAAAATATTTTCTCATGGCTTCTTTGACAGCATGGAGCATCTACCGATTCATCTAGCATATGAAGCCTGTGTCGGTGCATCTGTTCATTACCGATGTATGTACCCATTTGAAAGGTACATAAAATCGATATAATTTAAGTTAAATTTCAGTGGGTTTTTAAAATTAATTCTTAATTCTCAAGATAATTTGTCTCTCTAGATACCTACACCATCAAAAGAAGAAAGTTGGCAACAAGGCTCATATAGAGGCTTCGATATGCGAAGCATATCTTATCGAAGAGGTGTCAAACTTCTGCTTCATTTATTTCGATACTCATGTTAAGACAAATCGAAATAGAGCTCAAAGGAATGACGAGGACGTTGAGGAAGGAGGTATATTCAATGTAAGGGACAAGCCTGTTGGGGCTAGTAAAAAACGGTGGTTGACTGACGACGAGTATTATGCCGCTCACCGATATGTCTTGTTAAACTGTGACATACAAGAAGTGAGAGATTTGGAGAAGTAAGTCAGTACACTTGCACTCGTTATAATCTCAAATTTGATGAAGTAAGTGACTACACTTATATATTATTATTTTCTCTAATAGTGTATTTAGAGATGAAGTCAAAATGAGGACACCCGATATTACCGATGAGGGACTTCAAAGAGAGGTTGATTGTACATTTCCGTCATGGTTCCGCAAATACGTAAGTAACTGAGATTATAATTGAGGTTAATTTTATATTCTTATAAAATACGTAAGTAACTGAGATTAGAAATATATAATCTAAAATATTTAAATTATAAATATTTATTTATAGGTTTTATTGCCTGAAACAACATTCACTAATGAGAGTGTTCGTTATCTGGCATTAGGACCGAAGCGGCAAACAAAGACTTGGCCAAGCTATGTCGTTAATGGCTTCAGGTTTAAAGCAACTCAGAATGCTATAAATGTCAAATTTATCAATGACGGCATCAGTACCAAGGATTTCGGTGTTTGCATAAGAGGCACCATCTATGACGACGAACTGGACTTTGACTATTTTGGAGTGCTTCGTGATATTGTAGATTTATAATATACTGGCCCATATGATATACATATTGTGATGTTCAAATGTGAGTGGTTCGATACGACACCAAATATCGGTTGGAAAATCGATAAACAATTTGAATTTGTCGATATAAATCATCGCAGGAGGTATAGAGGGTCCGATACATTTGCGATAGCAAATCAGGCTGTTCAAGTCTACTATACAAGCTACCCAAGGCGTCGTAGAGATCGATTTGACTGGTGGGCAGTATGCAAGATTAAATCTAGAAATACATTCAACGTTGGAGACCCAGCATACCAAGAGGACCAGATCGAAAAGTTCTAATACTTGGGACAACACTCGGATACAATGGATGTTGAAGATATTATTGAGGAAAATAGAAGGGAGAAAGAGGTTGATACACAAGACTTAGCTGTCAACCAGGGGAGAAAGAGGCATCTTGTCCCAAATATTGAGGCAGAAGAAGAAGAAGAAGAAGAAGAAGAAGAAGAAGAAGAAGAAGAAGAAGAAGAGGAAGAAGAAGACGAATTTGATGGGGATGAGGATACAGATGAAATCGACGATGAGGATGAGGATGAGGAGGAGGAGGAGAAGGAGGATAATGATGAAGACGAGGCCGAGGATGAGAACGAAGACGATGATTAGGTTAAATATTGTTGTATATTAAAAACACTTTCAATTACGTGAATTAAGTTTGACCTCATAAAAGCAATTACGTGAATTCATATTTTTTTTCGTTCGATTATTTACTTATTGCAGATGGCACTCCTAGTCTTTTTCGTCGCGGCGGCACTCGTCTCCCTACTGGTGGTATGTATATTTTAGTTTAGAATTTTATATTCATTTACACTTTTATATTGCTAATTATGTTTATGTGTTATATTTACAGGTCATGATGGCTGGCCGTGGTCGTGGTTCTGGTGGTGGTCGTGGTGCTAGTGCTGGCGGTGGTGGTGGTCGTGGTCGTGGTCGTAGTGTTGCTGGTGGTCGTAGTCGCATTCAATCTTCCCGGGATATGACCCCATCCAGCGAGCCCGATCCGGAGAGTACCCCGGGCGACGCATCCCGCCGTCGATCGACTACTTCATCGAGGCATGAGTCTGGATCTGCTAGCGGATCCGTTCCGCTATCGGATCCATCAGCGGACCCACCAGCGGATCCACCAGTGGATCCCCAGTTACTGCACAGTGGGCCCCAGAGTACCCCCATACTCGGTTCCATCCGGTTACTGGAGAGTACATGCACGGACCCGTGGATCCTCCGATAACACCAGAGAGACCGAGAGGCGAGTTCCGACGAGAGCTATGGCCCGCGGGGACCTCGTAAGTAAATTTAAGATAATTTATTAAAAAAACTTCATTTATTCAAGTTAATAATCCAGTCGTTTCTTCTTTGTAGGTTTTTTTCGTTTAATATTGCCAGGGCTCTTGGAAAAATTATCATGGCTAACTTCCATGGTCCCTACCTCAATTTTTCGTCGGTGCCCCCAAACTTGAAGTACGTCTGGCTCGACGAGTTGAGGGTATATATCTATATCTTCTAGTTAATTATTAGTTACTCTTTAATCAACCATTTTTTAAATTACGTAATAATTGAATTTATATGTTAGACGACGTACTGGTGGCCCCCCATCGCGAGGACGCGATCCGTAGGACCTACAAAAGCGCTGCCTCGAAGAAGATACGAGATATGGTTCATGACCTAAAAATAGGGCAGACGAGGCCGAATTGGATCCGGCAGGACTATTATGAGGACCTCCTAGATATGATGAATACTCCTATGTACAAGGAAAAATCGGAGAAGGCGAAGGCGAACCGACGGGCTGCGGGGATTCATACGGGAGGATCCAGGCCCCACGCAGCGACGCTTGCAGATCTGGTGAGATACCGTAAATTCATTTCACTATCGAATTAGGTATTATTAATATACGGAGTTAATTAAGTTCTGCGAAAATTTCGTATGCAGACCCAACGAGCGGTGAATGAGGAAAGGGTGCCAGAATCGGTCACCATGTACGACGTCTTCCAGTATACGTACAAGAGACGGAAGGACGGGAGCTTCGTCGACGAGAGGGCCAAGGAGACTGATGTAAGTACTTATGTTTATGAGATTTACGTTATAATTAAAAGTATTCGGACTATAACTTAGGTAAACTTAGGATTCACACTTAGCTTAGTGAAACATAGGATTTAGATTACAAATTAGGTAAATCTTATAATAAAAATACATTCATTTGATAGGCTGCATATCGTGAGGCCCTTAGTCGGGCTCAGTTAACTGAGACCGAGAATATCGGTAAAACGATGCCCGTCCAGACGCCCTCTTCTTTGACCGCTCGTAACGACTTGTTCGTAGATACCGTCGACGGCTTTAAGAAAAGGCACCTGTACGGAGTCGACTCCCTAGGACCGTTACACATGGCGACGCAGAGATTTCTACCGACACCGCCTCCTCCCGCTGTCCCGGCAGACGATGATGTTAGATCGCAGCTTACGCAGCTGCACGAAGCGGTATCGTCCTTACGGGAGCAAATTACAACGTACTTTCCGCCTCCGTCTGCTTTCTGCCGGTCCGTCTGCTGCTGGTGTCGGTCGTCTTCTACTGGTGTCGGTCCGTCGTCTGCTGCTCCCGGTCCTTCTTCCGTCGGTCATCTTTCTTTCAACCCTGCTGCCCCTCTGGTACTGCCTCCGACTATGACGGCACTCCTTGATCTCATGTCGCCAGAGCAGCTACGCCGACTTCCGAGCAGTGTCTACGACGACTTGTCGCCGTACCTAGTGGAGCAGTATATTCGTCGGTCGCAGCAGGGATTACCACCACCGGGCAATCGAACTCCTCCTCCTCCTTAAAGTATTATAATTAAGAAAATTTGGAATATTTATGAGAATTTGGGAATATTTGTGGGAATTTCAGATTATTGGCGACGGATATTAGTTTATGATTTTCGAATATTTGTGATAATTTTATATTGGTGTGCACTATATATTTGGTCTATGTGATTGTTGGATAATTGGTGTGCATTATTTATTTGGTCTATGTGATTGGTGGATAATTGGTGTGCGTTATATATTGGTTTGGTTTATGCATATTTGTGTGAACAGGAAAAGCACTGTATTTTTTTTCAAAAAAATCTCAATTAGCGACGGACTAGTGACCACTTAGCGATGGATGTTTCCAGTTTTCGACTACCTTTCGACGGAATATCCGTCGCTAGCTGGAGATTTGAAACTGTTTCCATTTAGCGACGGGTGGTCGACAGATTAGCGTCGAAAAATCTATCGCCAAGGTTCTGGAAATACATAGTTCGACAGAATAGCGACGGAACATCCGTCGCCAAGGTTCTGAAAATACATAGTTCGACGGAATAGCGACGGACCATCCGTCGCCAAGGTTCTGGAAATGCCTGACATTTCCAGAACAATGGCGACGGATTATCCGTCACTAGTCCGTCGCTTCGTCGACGGATGAGCGACGGAGTATCGACGACGTATCCGTCGCCATGGTTCTGGAAATGCCAAGCATTTCCAGAACGTGGTCGACGGATTATCCGTCAGTATTCCGTCGCTAATCCGTCCTTTGTTAGCGACAGCATTCGACGGAATAGCGATGGAACGATATACTCTGATACGCTGTTACGGCGGTTTATCGACGGATTATCCGCCGCTAGCTTCTACACAGTTCAGTATTTAATACTTGAAATCGACAAAAGACCGTCGGAAAGTCGTCGCTAAATTATCGTATTGTGACGACAAAAAGCCGTCGCTAATCCGTCGCTTGACGACTACTTAGCGACGGATCATTATTAGCGACGAGCTGATTACCGACGGATTATTTTGACCAAGATCCGTCAGTGATCGGTCGCTAATACAAATTGCCGACGGAGTAGCGACGGATCTGGCCGTCGCTAAATCGACATATTTTGGTAGTGTCTACATGAATCCTGTAACACCCAGTTTTCCAAATGAGGGTATTTTGGTCATTTTTTAAAAATTTAGAATTTAATTGGAATTATTATTAATTATTTGGGCTTAATATATTTAATATGATTTTTAGTGATTTTTGGTGATTTTTAATATAATTGTTTTTGACCCTATAGAGACTTTGACTTAAGTCGACCTTGTAGACTAACCTAGTGGCTAACCTAGGTCTTGACTTTGTGATTAGGATTTGAAAACCTAGGATGACTTAAGTTCATGATTATGAACCCATTGGGATTAATTTGGTGAAATTAGGAATTAGTTTGGTCTAAGAATGGCTTGTGAAGTCACAAGTCATAATCATGACTTAAACCAATTAGGACTCAACCAACTAGGCAAAAACCCTAGTCCTAGGCCCTATAGCCAGCCAAGAGATAGCCCTCCCCTCTATAAATATTCTCCCAAATTTTAGGGCTAGCCTCTCTCTTAGGGTTTATCAAGTTTTTAGAAAGGGGTAAGTTCCATCTTCATAATTTCCTATTAAATCCAAATTAAATCCTTTTTCCCTCTAGTAAATTGCAATAGGCTCTAAATCTTGTGTTCTTGCTGTTGGTAATAAATTTTGACAGGGAGAAAACAATTTGGAGAGCTTTTGGTGGTTTGAAGGATCCTTCTCTTTGGAGCTTTTTGGGAGATTGAACACCGATAGGTATAATCCTATTTAAGGCCCTTAAATTTTGGTAAAAATCATTTCTAGGTTGCCCTAACCCTAGCCTAACTATAGGAATAGGGTTTCCCAAGTTTTCGTGTCGTTTCGTGTCCATTCTGGACACGTATCAGTGGGTATTACTGGGTGTTTGATGAAATGCCCCAATGGGCATTTCGTGTGAGATTTTGAAATCCATTTGAATAGGAAGTTAGTCCTAGGTGTCGTTTAGGGTTTCCCAGTGTCGTGTGGTGTATTGCGAGTCGTGTCGAGTCGTGGGGAACACGGGACACGCGAGTGCGGGTGCGAGCGCGCGGGCACAGTGCTTGCCCTGCTGCTCGGGGGCTACTGCGCGCTCGTTTCTCCACTTCGACCCTTGATTTTTGACCAGTAGTTAGGGGCAGTGACTGACACGAGGCTCGCAAAGTTTCACGAGTCCTCGTGTCGTGTCAGATACGGTATTCAGGGTGCACGGGGAAGTTGTTGTGTGCGTGCGTGTGCTGTGTATGTTCCTGTGATTTAAATCATTTTAAATGATTCTAAAATAGGTTTTAATGTTTAACTAGATCCTAAATGTGTTATATAATCTCTGTTAAATTAATTTACATGTTAGTTTGGTAGTCAATGTGGAATTTGATGCGAATATTTGGGTTAATGCCATTCGGCTGTTACTGATACACAGGGGGACTGATACGCATTATTTAATCCCATCTCTACTGTTGTTTCTATTGTTCAATGCTCTCACATGTTCCTTAGTCCATGATAATGCAATGTTTACAGTCGAATTAGGCTTTTGGTTTATGAATGGGGTTTTGAACATTTGGTTGGGTTTCAAATGCTGAAACTGGAAACTAATTTTTCCTTCTATTTAAACTGAATTGTTTTGATTCAATTCTATTTACTGAGTTAATGTCCTGTCAATTGATTTCTTCCTTATGTGATTATTAGTTCTTTCTTTTTTCCTTAACTGTTTGAAATAAAGGTTTGAATCGTGTTATGCTAGGCTTAGATAGGATCGTGTTTGTAATGGGATTGGTTTTCAGTTGAGTTTCAATATGCATTAACCAGGTTATGCTCGTTTTAACTGTCAAAACTGGAAATTGATTTCCTTCCCTCTTCAAAACCTGGGACTGATTTCCAGTCTTCCTTAAACTTCCCTGAACTAAATCCCTTCTATTTCGAAATGCTAATAACCTAAGATTTTTAGACTTGTTCTCAGCTCACTGATTTCTTGTTCACTGAGACTGAGTTAGATTTCTTCTTAAACTGAAATGGGTTATGGTTATGTTTCCAGTTTTTTTTGTGAACCTGAGAATGCTTTAAACTGTTTCCAGGATTTGGGTTTCTTCCTTTTTGAACTGAATTTTTTGTGAACTAAGTTCCTATGTTACTTCACTGTTGTTCATTCCCATTTAACCTGAGATTCACTGTTAACTGGAATTGGGTTCATCCCCTTAAACTGAGAAATTATTCCCTTTTTCCAAATTCTGAAGTTTAGCTTTGTGATCACTGACATTCCCTTCCCTGTAAAACTGAGATAAATGAATGTTTAATTCATGATTTCCTGTTAACTGATTTCATGGAATGATTTATTTTTTATCTTAACTGTCAACTAATTTGATTCCTTCATTTTACTTAACTAAGAATCCTTCCCTGTTCTTCTTAAGCACAAGTGTACACAGATTTTACTTCAGTCCTTAACTGATATGTGAGGGATTCCTGAGAATGGGATTTTGAATATGTGTTCTTTAATGTATTTAACCTGGGCATTATGGTTGGACTGTTTTGAACTGATTTTGGGTTTTATTTGAGAACTGTGGGTTTGATTTCAGTATTGCAAACCTGAGATTGGTTGTCTGAGCTGTCTTCACTGTTAGCTATTACTATCTCACTGATTTTATGCTCCCTCACACTCACTGTTTTGTATAATTCCCTAAAACACTCACATGTCTCATGTATCCCCCACACTAGCATACATGATCCACTCTCTAATTCCCTGTTTTCATGTACACTATCACCCATACTCTAACACACTCTAGCCTAGCACACTGTTTCCTGTTTCAGTTTTCTCATATCTAACACACACATGTCCCCTCTAGCCACACACACGCACTCATTGTTAACTGTTTTTCATTACCTGGATTTAGTCCCTGTTTTTCCCAGTTTTCTTGCACATTACACACACTTGCACATTGATCTCATGTTTCCCCTTACACTCTATGTATGTATCTAATATATATATATATGCCTTGTTATATATATATACAAGCTTTCCTATATATGTGTATTTGTAATTTTAATATATATATTATATATATGGTGTCATGATATGTGGGATTTATGTTGTGATATGGGTCATAGAGTATGGAATGCCATAGGACTAATGTAGTGTGTAGATAATATGGTGTGTTATAGATTATATTATAGAGTGTTGGATAGATGCTTCCTAAATTGACTATTAGCCATAGTATGACCTAGAGTAGACTTGTTAGAACCTAGAATGGTTTGGTTAGACCTAGATTAGACTATTTGACTAGGTTTGACTCTGGGGTTGACCAGAGTTGACCAAGAGTTGACTTTGGTCTAGATTGACCTAGTTTCATGTAAAATGCATTAGATTTGCATTGTATTATCATTGTAGACTCGTTGTGACTTGTGCTGTTCTAATAGGAGCCAGACACCACTCCTCGGACAGTATTTTCATCTCGGACTTTCAGTTAGCAGGCGAGTACATTCTCTGATCATTTCATATCTTGTTTAGGATTATATTTCCTGCTTTAGATTACTTTACATGATGCTGACACGTTGGAAACACGGATTAGTACTATATGGATCTGGTTGTGCGATGTTATCCCCTTAGCGGATACATCGGGTATTCGTGTTCGTGTACTTTATCGGGAACATCGTGTACTCTTTGTATTTGTTACATTCGTGTACGAAACGTGTGAATCGTGTATAATCATGTATTCACATGACCTTCGTGTATAATAACATAACGTAGCTGGATCCTTGTGTATTGATTGGGACGGGGGAGTAGAAGTGGTTATGTATTCAATCCAGTAGATTACTCGTGTACAAACCTCTGTAGATTACTCGTGTACAATATCGTGCCGTCTACATAACTATCTTGTGCTCTGAATCACTAGCACTGTTAGTTCTCTATATATTGTAGCTATTTACTTACAGTCTCTCTCTTTTTATCATATTATTTCTTCAGATCCTGTATCTTACTCTCTAGCATGTTTATATTTCCTAACCAGTTATGATTTTGTTGAGATGTACTGTACTCGCTCCTGTCCTGACTGGACCTGTTGAAAATTTTACAGTGAATGATGAGGCTCTGCTGTCTATCCCTCTTGGTGCAGCATTAGGCATCACTAGTGACTTGGACCTGCTAGCAGTGGATGATACTTCTCTAGATTAGGGTTGTCTTTACTTCTGGATCACTGTATTAGACTTGAGATATTCTGAGATGTATTTATTTTAGACACTTAGAACTCTGGATTGTATCTCTGTGATTCTCTGTTCTGGATATTGTTATCTTTCATTATCTATCTATCTTACCTATTCTACCTTAGCTGTGATTGAGTTATATTGTGTTATGTCACCCCCATTCGGGGAGTATAACTGCTATACCTTCAATTGTTAGATGTTGTGACCTAGGACAGCGTTCTACCGTCGACACTGCGGCGTAGGCTGGACGTACCCACGTCTCGTGCCCTTACTCTAGGGTGCGGGTCGTGACAAATCCGTCCCTGTGCATTGCAAATGCTTCATTGATCAAGAATATGACTAAAATTTTCTATATTTTAATATATAGATATATAAACAAAAAAAACGCAAATAAACAAAAAAAAGTTTGAATCGAATATCGAACCGGTTTAATTCATCGGTTTGATTCGGTTATGGATCATTTCGGTCGGTTTTGATATTGCTTATTCGGTTTTCGGTCCAATTCGATTATTTGATTCGATTTGAATCGAATGCTCGCCCCTAATTACATGGGTTATTATCAGACTTTTTATGGGATGATGTGCATTTGGAGGCCGTAATATTTGTATTATTTCAATGTCCTTTGGGATGATTGTGTATTATAGGTTATTTTATCATCTTTATACATGTTGTATGCATGATGGTTTACAAATATCTTTAGAATAATGCTATTTGTCCCTCCAAATTGTACTTCCAAACCGCTCCTCCTTACGTGGCAGCTGACGTGGCATGTTGATGTGGCAGCAGACGTGGCAAATTTTAAAATTAAAATTAACATTAGAATTAATGTTAACATTAACATTAAAATTAATGTTAACGTTAACATTAACAATAATATTAATATTAACATTAACATTAATTGATATTAATATTAACATTAACATTAATATTAATGTTAATATTAACATTAATTAATATTAATATTAACATTAAATTAATATGGACAAAATTAGGTAATTAACTTTTTGGGTTAAAATTTAACATATCATCAGCCATGTCATATGACATATAATATTATTTAATATGCCACGTCAGCTGTCACATAAGAAGAGATGCTTTGGAGAGACAATTTGGAGGTACGAATAGTATTACTCTTCAAACTATACTCAGTGTGTATGAAAAGCATGTTCATTGCTTTTTTTTTACCAAAAAAATTCAATATTATGTTGGGTATTCAACGATTCCCAGTTAGGGCTGCAAATGAGCCAAGCCATTCGTGAGCTGCTCGAAGCTCGGCTCGATAAAAGCTCGTTTGAGCTCGGTTTGTTTAGTAAATAAGCTTAGCACAAGCTTCATTTTCGAGCTCGTTTAATAAACGAGCCAAACTCAAGCTTAAAAGTACTCAACTCATTCGAGCTCATAAGCTGACTCGTTTATGAGCTTTCGAGCTGGCTCGTTTAGAAGCTCGTTTAGGAGCTTGTTTAGAAGCTCCTTTTTTTGGTTGAATTCTAATTTTATGTATGTTTTTATAACAATATGGTTGTGTGCTTTATATATTTATATGTCCTTAATAATTAATGTTAAGAAACTTTTTAAATTAATTTTTTATAAATAAATTGTTAAAATTACATGTACTTGAATTCAAGCGTAACTAGCTTGAAATCGAGCTCATTAAGCTTGAAATAAAGTTGAACGAGCTTGAAATCAATCTTAATGAACTTATCGAGCTTGTTTATCGAGCTTGAATCAAGCTTGCTTATCAAGCCAAGCTCGAGCTCAATCCAAGCCAAGCTCAAGCTTAATATAAACAAGCTCAAGCCAAGCTCAAGCTCTAAAATAAAATTTTTATCAAGCTTGAGCTTGAGCTTGAGCTCGAGCTCGATTAATTTTAGTCAAACTAAGCTCATGCTTACAAAAGCTTGACTCGGCTTGGCTCATTTGCAGCCCTATTCCTAGTGATCCCAAAATGTGGTTTCTAACCGGCATCCAAGGGTTGCTATATGTTACTAGACGCCGCTAAAATTCTCACGCAAAAAATGATATTGTCCGGTTCGAACGGTGCTAGACGTTGCAGGATGTCGCAAATATTCTTGCCAAGTCACATTGACAGCATCACCAAGACGTTGCTAATTTTCGTAACACTTCGGGTATATTCCCGAGTCGAGAAAAGTTGCTACAACTACATATTTTGCGATGTAGACGAACATCGCTATAGCGACATCTCTTACAATAGCCACATGTATATTGACGACTTAGTTGTTGCATTGCTAACCACTTTTAATTAGCAACGTCTTGGGTGGGTTTAGTGGCGCTTTTTACATCACCAAACTCAGCTAAATTTTGTAGGGATCCAACCTAACAAAATATTCTCAAAATTTATCATTAACGTTAACCACATGTTTTATAATTCAAATATTGATGATTTAAGGGAGTTTTAAACAAATAATAAAATTTACGGAACTTATATGAAAATATGTTAGATTTAAGGGAGTTAATAGTAGAAACTTTACACAACAATAGTAGAAACTCCCACGTCGAAGTAGATACTAGAATAAGTTGCAAGTTACCACATCATAGTAGAAACTTTACACAACTATGTTGACGAACAAATTTACGTTCCTGACATGTACTAAAGCCACACTTGCATGGACAGATTATTTCAATTCTAGTTGTAGATAATAAACAGGTTTTTCAGGTTTAGGATTTGGTTTTTTTTATTTTTTTATATTTTATTTGAAGTATTAGGAGGTGGTATAATTTGTTTGCATATTCCATCATGGTCTTTGTTCCATTTTTATGTCTTTGTACACGGCTAGTTACTAATAACGCAGGGTGCTAGCTAACAATTTTATTTCCAAATTAACATCTTGATCATGTTATGACCTGTTTTTGTAAATTCAATTTAATTTGTTTAGTTATAAATAGTTACTAGCTAATGTTTCTGATGTAAATTTCAAATATGCAAGAATTTACTTTGGCTTATGTTGTTGGATGGAATTTTCAATCTATGTGGAGAACAATCCGGAGTACGACGAACGCCATTTGTGTGTCAGAGAAGCTCGAAAAGTTGAAAGCGACAAAATACGTTCAATTTGAGCGCATATTAGAGAATTTGGATAAGTCAGTATAAGAATCAGTGGTATATTGCTGTCGGTGTACCATCGGCATGCCGGTCTGACATAATTTTATTCCAGAATGGTTTTGACACGTTTTGGCTATTTTTGGTATATCATCGGTATACCTGTATCGAGGCTGAATGGCGAATTTGAATATTTTATTTCCACCATTGAGTCGTGGTCAACGGTCCAGATCTGTTCGAATTTAGGGTGCTTTGAAGGTATTTTCTAACCTTAATCCATTATCATATATCATCAAGAGATCAAAGATGAGAGCTTTCACAAGTTGCAACTTTCTAGAGAGAGGAAGAGAGATTCAAAGTTTCGAAGATTGTTTCAGAGAGAGAGAGAGAGAGAGAGAGAGAGGTGTTCTACAACAGTTTTCTCGTCGTATTGTCTTCGGTAATCTTCTTTTATACTCGTTGCGATCAATTTAATTTGATCTATTAAAGTGTCGTGGTGATCCGTGTAAATCGATGGAGGAGTTTGTAAGGATCAATCAGTGTAGTTTTTTATTCTATTAGTGGAGGTTTTTACGGATTGGACTCTAATCGTCTCGTAGTTTTTTCCGTTTTGGATTTTCACGTAAAAGTCTTTGTGTTGTGTTGTGCTTTGGTTGTGATTTGGCGTGATTTGTTTTGTCCTTTTTTTATTCAGTCCTCGTTCAGTCTCTCGGTTTGGGGGAATGATTTTCGTGTTCCATTCCCAGCAGAGTGGCATAAGAGTAGCGGTTGCAAGGTTGTCAAGTGTCAAGAGTTGACAATCAATCCGAGTAGAAGAGATGGATACGAAGTCAGTGCGCATGATAATCCTAAACGGTGTCAACTATCACTATTGGCCGAGCAAGACGAAAGATTTGTTGTTCGTCAAGAAGTTGCATCTTTCAGTATTTGCTTCCGAGATGTCACGCCCCAGAACCAGAATACTGGAGAGCGGGAGAATGACTCAGCCAGCTACGTATTACGGGTAGATGAATACCGTATAATACGATCAATGCTGTCTAACCAGACGAGGGGGTGCATACTACATGAAAGTCTTACTATGGTCACTTCACATCTATTGTCTCAATCATTCAAACAAGAAACAAAAATAGAGAACATGTAAGATAAAGCAGTAAGGCGTCCAAAACGCTTAGTCAAAATGTTCTTGAGATCTGGCTTTACAAAACATAGCCAGATGGTATAGTAACATGTACACAATTGTTATCAGCTGCAGTCTGACTTTAGTTACAATTATGCAAAAGTAAGTATAAGACAATCCGACTAACATGTCGGTGCCAAACAGCTAAGTATGAAGTAAATAACAAAATGAGCGGTGAAGTAAAGAACCCACTCGAGTCCTCCTGCGATCATTCTCCTAGTATTTACCATCTTGGAGGTAGAAGTAAGCTGGATCCTCGAGAACTGGCTCTAAATCTGGCCATGCAAAACCAGGGAGGTTAGACCTCTAATAGCAAGTACCACAAGGAAGGACGATATGAAGGTTTAAACCAGTAAGTAAGAGAATATAATAATAGATCTCTGCTTTCCACTAGGATTCACATAACATCACGACACTTCGAACCAACCTCCCAACCAAAGAAGGACAGATTGGCCCGTCATATCTTGACATTCTGATCATCTCAGTTAGGCAACAGAGTAGGTACTGTACACAAACAAATCATCTTGAACGGCCAATCAACTACTACGGCTTGCTATTGTGAGTCCCAAGTTATCCTGGAATTATGCAAATAGGGATTCCTCAGTTCTTACTATGTGCGAGCAAGGCTAGTCTATCCAGTCAATCAATTGCACCAATCATGTAATTAGACGAGTCCCAGCGGGACGCCCGCCGTTAATATAGCATGTACAATAATATAAGCAGATACCGTTCCCTGCCCGTGTGACAGATTTACAGTATCTGTGGGAACCAGCCGGCCCGTCGGGCACTACTAGTCCCAAGGGGGCTGCCATGTAAGAACTCGAGAATCTATTCTCACCATACAATCATTATTTTATTTAACTTAATAGTCTCTACGTTGAGTGAAATCCCATGCCGTGGATCATGGTCATTCAAATGAGTACTTTCGTACGGGGTACGATATGCGCAACTCTACAACGATACCCGTGCAGCTAGGTTGTAGGTCTTACATAGCGTGATGCAACAATCAAATCTAACCACGGAGTAAACATGCCTTGACCATAAAGTACACATACTATTTTTGTAAGATAAATAAATAACTAAATAAATAAATAAATAATTTGAAACCTGCATGTGCTTGTATGCCAATATTCGGGATCGGCTAATCGATTGCAATAGTTCATTACATGAGCGTGTCTCATTCATTCAATTCAATAAGACGACTAGCCAGTCTCTTAGTTCCAACTAGGAACGCATGATCAATTATTAGTCAATATCACAATCATTATCAATGGTGACAAGGCATGAAAGTCAATTAGTATTACATGGGGTCGAGCCTATAACTCCTCCGAGTTAAGTTCTAGTCATACTGGGTATCCATGGATCAATCAAGACACATGACACATTCCACATAACAATCTGTATTAACAATATTAACATATCATGATTTATCAAGTTCATGCAAAAAGGCGTAAGGATTTAATAGAAGAATTATCATGCCACCATTAAATGAATAAGTTATAGAACAAATAAAAACACCCAGGTTAGAAAGTCACGCCAACAAGTCTGTGCTAAGGCCAAAAGTCACGCCAAGTCTAGTAGGAGTGAGTGTGAAAAGTGATTCATGTTGGCACGCAAAGTGTGAGCGTGAAGGGAAATTCACGCACGCACAGTGTGAGCGTGAAAAAGTGAGCGTGGAAAATGAGCGTGGAAAAGTGATAAGAAATTCACGCACGCATACAAAGATGGTGCGTAACTCAAAATCCACGCTGACATGTAAGGACGTGTGCGTGACAGGAAATTCACGCACTCATGCAAAGATGTGTGCGTGACTGAAAATTCATGCACGCTCGTCAAGACGTGAGCGTGACTAAAATACACGCAAACACGTAGAGACGTGTGCGTGACTGAAAATACACGCAGACACGTAATAACGTGTGCGTAACTAAAATACACACAAATACGTAGAGACGTGGGCGTGACTCAAAATACACGCAGACACGTAATAACGTGAGCGTGACTAAAATACACGCAAACATGTAGAGGTGTGTGCGTGACTCAAAATACACGCAGACACGTAATAACGTGTGCGTGGCTAAAATACACGCAAACATGTAGAGACGTGTGCGTGACTCAAAATACATGCAGACACGTAATAACGTGTGCGTGACTGAAAATACACGCAAACACGTAGAGACGTGTGCGTGACTCAGGAACCTTCGTCCCAGCCAGAGATGAAGTTCCCATGGTTCAGAACCCATGGTCAGCCGAGAATACACGCCAAGTTGGGAGATCAAATCCATGGTCAACCGAGAACACAAAAACTTAGATCTGGGAGAAACAAGCCAAAGAAATCAAAAATATTAAGTACTAAACTCTCTCAGGATCATGAGAGGAAGAATAATGAATCATAAAAATGGTTCTCCAAGCAAGAAGCAAGATTGCACTTGCCTGCTGCTACTGCTGGTAGGTGGAGAAGTGATGAGAGGAGGAAGAAGAAGTAATGGTGAAGAATGAAAGTTATGAGGAGAGAGAATGAGATGGAAGCTTTAAATAGGGAGGGTGGTGGTAGGTGGGGTTCTATTGGGCCGGGTTCACTCGGATCCAACCAAAGCAACCCGAAAACAAAGCAGAGAGGTTAAAAGCAGGAAATAAAATACAGATAATAAAATTACAGGAAATTAATTGCAGGAAATAAAATACAGGTAATTAAATTAACATAAAAATTAATGAGCAGATAATTAATTAACATAAAATTATAGGAATTTAAATACAGGGTAATATATGATAAATATTAAATAAATACATATGAGTTGCACATGCAATAAAATACGCATTCTTGTATAAAAATACGCATTCTGGGAACGGGAAGTGACACGAGAAGTCCGATGAGAAATCAAATGAATACTCAAATTTCGAGCATATACAGGTGTGTGTGGGTATATCAGGCAATTTGTCACTCCCCGTTTCCAGAATACGTATTTTTATGCATGTACTACTTGAATGTATTTATTTAATATTTATCATGTATTATCCTGTATTTAAATTCCTTTAATTTCATGCTAATTAATTTTCTGTATTTTACTTTCTGCTTTTATTCTCTGCTTTAGCTTTGTTTTAGGTTCGGCCTAGGTTGGTTTATTTTCGGGTTCTTAGTGGTTCATCATGAACTGAACCCAACACCCCCATTTAAAGCCCCCAAACTCTTTCTCTCTCTTCATTACTCTCCTTCACCATTACTCTTCTTCTTCTTCCTCATAACTCTCTCCACCTACCAAAACCCATAGGCAAGTACATCTTGCTTCCACAATGAGAACCCATTTTTATGGTTCACTTATCTTCCTCTCGCAATTTTAAGAGAGTTTAGAACTTGTCATTTTGCATTTTTGAAGTCTTATTTTTCGTAGATCTAGAAATTGCTATTTTCGGATTTTTAGTGGTTTTGATCTATCAAACTTCCTTGTTTCCAAGTTTTGTTCGTTCCAGATATTTGAGGTTGTGTTATACGCCATTCTGACCCATGGAAACCCCATTTCTGGCTAGGAACGAAGGTTCCATGGAAATTGGAGTTCGGAAGGAACTTTACGCTCACGTTATACGTGCTAGCATAATAGTGAGTTTTTTACGCCCACGTTATTACGTGTTAGCGTAATATTGAGTTTTTACACCCACGTTATTACGTGTTAGCATAATATTGAGTCTTTACGCTCACGTTATACGTGCCAGCGTAATATTGAGTTTTACGCCTACGTTATACGTGTCCGCGTAGTGCCGAGCTTTACGCCCCCAATCACTTGTATCCGCGTAAAACTGTTTTACGTAAGTCTACTTGACTTGGCGTAATCGTTTTACGTGCACAACGTTTCAGGCGTAAAACTTGACTCTTTACACGAGCGACTTTTACGCGTGGCTCGATCCTTTACGCATGTAATGTTTTACGCGCACAGTGCCTCAGGCGTAAACTCAAATCTTTTTACGCGTACCCCTTGGCTCGGCGTAAAACGAGTTTTACGCTCAACCTTGTTCCTTTATTTGAGTGTACTTTCTTTATGCGTAACTTTATGTTTTACGCGTACTCTTCTAAGTTTTGTGTAAGACAAGTTTTACGCCCGACTCTAATTTACGCAGGCAGGCTTTTACGCAGGCAGGCTTTTTACGCGCGTATTGTTGCCTGACCGTAAAGCTTGAGAGTTGTAGACTAGTCATTGCATAGACCAGCCTTGGCGTAATCTAACCTTGGTGTTCCTATTTCTCTATAATTTATTCGATTTATGTTGGCATGATAATTCTCCTATTATATCCTTACGCCTTTTGGCATGAACTCGATAATCTTGGCATGTTAATATTTTTAATACATATGGTTGTGTAGAACGTGTCCTGTGTCTTGATTGGTTTATGGATACCCAGTATGACTGGAATTAAACCCTGAGAGTTGTTGACTCGACCCCACTGAATACTAGTTGACTTTTATGCCTTGTCACCATTGATAATGATTGTGACCTTGACTAATAATTGATCATGCGTTCCTAGTTGGAACTAAGAGACTGGCTAGTCGTCTCATTGAATTGAATGAATGAGAAACGTTCATATTAAACTATGAACTATTGCAATCGATTGGCCGATCCCGAATATTGGCATACAAGCATGTGCAGGCTTCAAATTATTTTTTTCTACAAAAGCAGCATGTGTACTTTATGGTCAAAGCATGATTATTCTGTGGTTAGTTTTGATTGTTGCATTACGCTATGTAAGACCTACAACCTAACCGCACGGGTATCGTTGTAGAGTTGTGCATACCGTACCCCGTACAAAGGTACTCATTCTAAATGACCATGATCCACGACATGGGATTTTACTTAACGTAGAGGCTACTAAGTTAAATAAAATAATGATTGCATGGAGAGAATGGATTCCCGAATTCTTACATGGCAGCCCTCTTTGGGACTATTAGTGCTCGACAGGCCGGCTGGTTCCCACAGATACTGCAAATCTGCCACACGGGCAGGGAGCGATATATGCTTAAATTTTATTATTTATTGTCTATTGATGACGGGCGTCCCGCTGGGACTCGTCTAATTCATGATTGGCACAATTGATTGACTGGATAGACTAGCCTTGCTTGCTCATAGTAAGAACTAAGGAATCCTTATTACATATTTCCAGGGTAACTTGGAACTTACAATAGCAAGCCGTAGTAGTTGAATGGCCGTTTAAATTGATTTGTTTGTGTACTGTATCTACTCTATTAACTAATTTAGAGGATCAGAATGTCAGGGCATGACGGGTCAACTTCTGCCCTTGTTTGGTTGGGAAGTTGGTTTAAAGTGTCGTGATATTATGTGAATCCTAGTAGCAAGCGGAGACCTATTTATCATATCCTTAACTCTTATCACTGGTTTTAGTTCTCATGTCGTGCTTCCTTGTGGTACTTGCTATTAGAGGTCTAACCTCTCTGGTTTTGCATGGCCAGATTTAGAGCCGGTTCTCGAGGACTCAGCTTACTTCTACCTCCAAGATGGTCAATACTAGAGGGATGATCGCAGGAGGACTCAAGTGGGTTCCTTACTTCCCCGCTCATTTTGTTATTTTATCTTATACTTTGCCGTTTGGCACCGACATGTTAGTCGGATCGTCTTGTACTTACTTTTACATAATTGTAACTAAAGTCAGACTGCAGCTGATAACAGTTGTGTATACCTTGCTACATCATCTGGCTATGTTTTGTAAAGCCAGATCTCAAGAACATTTTGACTGAGCGTTTGGGACGCCTTACTGCTTTATCTTACATGTTCTCTATTACTGTTTCTTGTTTGAATGATTGAGACAATAGATGTCGTGTAACCCTAGTGAGACTTTCATGTAGTATGCACCCCCTCGTCTTTTAGATAGCATTGATCGTATTATACGGTATTCATCTACCCGTAATACGTAGCTGGCTGAGTCATTCCTCCGCTCTCCAGTATTCTGGTTCTGGGGCATAACAAGGTTTTAGTGGTGGCCCATGCAGGTCTGTTTTCAGACTTGTGGGGTGTTTTGATTTATAGGATATCTCAATCACACATGCTTTCCCTTGATCTCATGATTCGTTACTCTCAACTCTAGCTTGACATTCCAGTATCCTTTGACTTCATTGATCCTTCATGTCCGGTCGTTTGACTGTTCTCTTGTCCCTTTTCTTAGGGGCAACTCGTCCGCATCTGCCAAGACCGGACAACAATAAGGGCAACATGAACAGCGAGACCCTGTTGAGCAGCAACAAGGGCCAGTACAACCTCAAGAGACTATCCAAGAAGAAGTGATAGTGGAACCAGCCGCTGGACCGCAGTATCAGGAGGTTCCAACACCCCCAATAATTCCACCTACCCCTGTGGAAGTAGACACACCAGCCCTTCTGGAGATCAGGAGAGGGGATAATGGCTACTCAGCAACATCAGATGTTGGCCCAGCAATGCATGCACACACAGCTACAAGAGCAGAATGTACTACTCAACCAAGGATTATAGACGGCTTTGGAAAGAGGGGCGAGGACAGATTCAGGAGCATCAACCACATTTTGTAAGTACAACCCCCGCCGCTTCGAGGGTACGGAAGATGCTATCTCAGCAGATGCATGGCTTAAGGATATTGAGGCTATTTTGACAGCAGCTAAGGTGCCAGCGGAAGAACGTATGGATCAGGTGAAGTTGTTACTTCAGAATCTCGCACGTGATTGGTGGAAATCAGAGGAGGTAGGCATGAGACGCCCTGTTGCTTGGGACAATTTTACTGCAAGATTCAAGACGAAGTACTATAGAGTTATGGCGCAGTTTGAGCTACAACAGAAGTTTATCAACCTCAGACAGGCTGGCAAGACTGTAGATGCTTATGCAGCGGAGTTCTGCAGATTGAGTAGGTTTGCCCTAGAGATGGTAGCAACAGAGAGCTAGAGGGCTATGAGATTCCAGCAAGGGTTTTATCTTGAGCTCTTGCAATTGATAGAGGGGCACAATTATCAGACTTTTGACGAAGTATTGACGGCAACCCGAAGGCATGAGATCACCATTCAGAGTATCACGGCAAGGACTGGAAGTCAGAAGAGATCCCACAGTCAGATTGAAGGAGGAGGGGGAGTAGCACCCCGAACAACAGCACCATCCCCTGGCATTCGTATTCACGATGTGGCAATGCGAGGGCCAGCACCACCACCAAGGAAGCAGCAACAACAACAGAGGAATAACCAGCAACCCCCAGCGGACTGTACTTATTATGGGAAGGTAGGGCACACTAGGGATGTGTGTCGGACATTGAACGGGCAGTATTTGATATGTGAAAATACAGATCATCGGGTTACCACCTGTCCCATGAATTCGAGGTCAGGAGGACCATTACAGTAATTTTTTGCTCTGCCAGCACCAGGGGCAGGACAGTATCGAGGACTAGCGGTAGCAGTGAGACCGTTGGCACAGCGCCCGTTCATGTCGTAAGCTCATATGTTTCGGCAACAGGGACCGCCGATGCAGCAACAGCCTAGACCACCCCAGCATCACCAAGGGAGGGGCCAGCAGCAGCACCAGGCTAGGACGCAACATGGGAACCAACAAGGAGGTCGAGGGCAGGCATTCACTCTGTCCTTGGAAGAGGCATTGGCATCGGGAGATGTTGTGGCAGGTAACATTCTCGTCGCCTCATATCCCGCAGTAGCATTGTTTGATTCGGGAGCATCACACTCATTTATATCTGCACAATTTGTAATACGGCTAGGAGTGGAGTTCGAGACATTGCTAGGGAGGTTGAATATACTCACTGGTAATGGGCTCGTAGGAGTTAGTAGAGTCATTCTAGCATGTAGTATTGTAGTTTGCGGGCATTCCTTACCCGCCAGCTTGATAGAATTTCCTGTTAAAAATTTCGACGTTATCTTAGGCATGGACTGGTTGAAAGACAGTCATGCGACAATAGATTGTCGTAGAGGGAGTGTATCTTTTGATATTCCAGGCATGAAGCGGTTCACCTTAGTCAGATCAGTGGCAACTCGACAAGAGCAGGGAGTAGTAACGACAATAGAAGAAGTTCAGGTTCCGAAGGTAGTTGAAGAGTTTCTAGACGTATTTCCCGAAGAACTTCCAGGTCTACCACCGGTTAGGGATATTAAGTTCAGTACAGAATTGGTACCTGGAACTAAACCGATATCAGATCGAGTTTACAGAATGGCGGATTCAGAGCAGGTCAAGGTATATCAGCACATAGAGGAACTGAAGGAGAAAAAGTACATCCAAGCTAGCATATCACCATGGGCAGCACCAGTGGTACTTGTAGGGAAGAAGGATTGGTCATCCAGATTATGCATCGATTACAAGAAGCTTAACGCGACAACAGTAAAGAACAAGTACCCACTACCCAGAATCGATGACTTGTTTGATCAGTTGAGTAGAGCTAGAGTTTTCTCCAAGATCGATCTTCGTTCAGGGTATCATCAAGTAAGGGTTCGAAAGGAGGATATTCCCAAGACAGCATTCAGGTCGAAGTATGGGTATTATGAATTCTTGGTAATGTCGTTTGGTTTGACCAATGCTCCAGCAATATTTATGGATTTGATGAACCGCATCTTTATGCCATACTTAGATCAGTTTGTCGTAGTGTTTCTCGACGACATTCTCGTATACTCTGCTAGTGAAGGGGAGCATGAAGACCACCTCAGGAAAGTGTTACAGGTTCTGAGAGAGAACCAGTTGTATGCCAAGCTCAGCAAGTGTGAGTTCTGGACGGATCATATTTTATTTTTGGGTCACATCATATCAGGAGCCGGAGTAGCAGTAGATCCCAAGAAGGTAGAAGCCGTAGAGAGTTGGCCAGTACCCAAGACCGTAGCTGATGTGCGGAGTTTCTTGGGATTGGCAGGATATTACAGAAGGTTCGTGTCAGACTTTGTGAGACTTTCAGCACCCATGACTGTAACACCCAGTTTTCTAAAATTGGAATATTTTAAAAATTTATTATTTTTATTATTAAATAATGGTGATTTAGTCATGTTATGAATTTTGGTGATTTTTAAATAGTTTAAAACTATTTTCTAAGTCATGGCTTATGACTTTGGTTAACTACTAGTGTAACCCTAATGTAACCCTAGAGATTATATGACTTAGAGACTAACTATGACCATATGAGCCTAACCATGTGATTAGGATATCAAATTACCACTTTTAGTCAAAAGGTTATTTTGGTAATTTATCAGAATTTATTTGGATTTATGTAATTTATTATTATTTAATTAGTTGATTAGTGTCATGTAGGCTCCTAACCTAGTTTAGCACTAATCTAGAGGTTAGCAAATATCCTAGAAGACTAAGTAGAGGATGTTAGCTTTATGTATAAATATCTAGTTAGATAATATCTAGATATTACCTTTAAGGATATTTCCTAGAAACCTAAAGAAAGATCTACCTAGTCAAAGACTTTGGGACTAAGTAAGCAAGGTGGAAGGAACCTAAAGTCTACCTCTAAACCCTACCTTTGGCCAGCCACACTACCCCCCCCCCCCCCATTCCATATAACACCCCTTCATCATTCATGCCATTTTACATACACCCAAAAAACTAGTTTTTCTACAACTTCACACCCTCACCATTTAATCATTTTGACTCCAAATTGAGCCTAGTTTCTTGCATTGGACTCCCCTACACTAGAGGATACCAGTTATGGCTTGCTAGCAAGGATTTGTGGAGCTTTGGACATTGGGAGTTGAAGGAGGTTTTCATTCAAATAGGCCTATTATTGAGGTTTTCCACTCAATAGGTAATATGCCCTAAAAATCTACTAATATTGTGTTTTCTTTTCATGGTTGCATGCATCTAGGTACCATGGACCTGTAGACCAAGTTTGGTAGGATATGGATTGGGTTTGGTGTCCGTATCGGACACGTATCTGTGTGTTTAATTAAGTATTTGATGAATTGCCACTTAGAAACCAAAACTGTTTTCTTCCAAAACAAATTACATTTTTGGGTAGCCCTAGACTTGTAGGTCACAACCCTAGTTGACTGAGCACGAAACTGTGTCGTGTCCATGTCCAAAATGGACACGAACATGCTGTGCACACACAGTGCAATGTCCCCTGCTACCCGATCCTATTTTCTCCCTGTTCTTAACACGTGGACACGTGCCACTTGGCACAGAGGTGGGGGCAACCTCTGACAGGCCCCCCCTCGAGTCTCACAACTTTTTGAGTCGTGTCGGACACGAAAACGCGTTCGCACGGGTCATGCACTGCACTGCACAAACACGTTTTTCCTCACTGACTCGCGAGTCGTGTCGACTCTAGACACGTTGTGGACACCTCGTGTTGACACGAGTGTGTAGCCCAACACGTGGGCTACACGTGGACATGACCACAAGGCCCCACGTGGCTCGTGTCGTGTCCACGAGACACGTGAACTGCTGCACGACGCGGTGCTAAACCGCGTGTATTAGTCGAGAAAACTCGACTGATACGGTGTTCGTGCTGTGTCCTAAGGACAGGTGGACACGGTGTAGGAACCTATACACCTAGACTAACCCTAGGCGAACCTAGGGACACGACCACGAGACACTTGGACACCTGTGTCGTGTCCTAGACCTAGGTGAACACGTGCACGAGACAGTGCACAGACTGTGTTACCCGGTTGGATTTTTCTTGTGTTGGACACGCCGTGTCGTGTCGTGGTGGGTATGCAGGCACCCTAGATACTAGGGGACACTGGGGGACACATTTACCAACCAAGAGTTTTGGGTCTTAGGTCGATTTGGTCTCGGGATTTGATTACCCCTTCTCGAGTGCACAGTGCACTGATTTCTGTTTTTTTTTGGTATTTTTCCAGGTTTCAAAATGAATTTTGAATTGATTTTATTATCTATATATGTGTGTATTTGCCTGTATATACACTGTATATGTATGTATATATGTATATGAGTGTGTGGGTATATGTGTATGTGAGTGTATATATATGTGTATATATAGGTATGTATAGGTGTATATATATATGTAATGTGTGTGTGTGTGTGTGTGTTTGTGTGCCCCTTCTCAGATTTCTGAGAATAGCACCCCCCCCTCTCACTGTTACACACACACTCTCACCCTCTCATTTCACTCTCTCTCTAAATATATATATATATATATATATATATATATATATATTATATATATATATATATATATATATATATATATATATATATATATATATATATATATATATATATAATACACTATATATATAATACTATATATATATATATATATATATATATATATATATATATATATATATATATATATATATATATATATATATATATATATATATATATAGTATTATATATATAGTGTATTATATATATATATATATATATATATATATATATATATATATATATATATATATATATATATATATATATATATATATATATAAAATATATATATATATATATATATATATATATATATATATATATATATATAGAGTATTATATATATAGTGTATTATATATATATATATATATATATATATATATATATATATATATATATATATATATATATATATATATATATATATATATACCTATATATATATATATATATATATATATATATATATATAGAGTATTATATATATAGTGTATTATATATATATATATATACATATATATATATATATATATATATATATATATATATATATATAAGTTGAATATATATAGGTATTACATACGTAGTTGGGTTATATAGTTGGGTATATATAAATTAGATATATATATTAGATATGTATATATATATATATATATATATATATATATATATATATATATATATATATATATATATATATATATATATATATATATATATATATATATATATGATATAGACTTGATGTCTTAACCTAGGGCCTATGTCTATATATATATATATATATATAAAAAATATATATATATATATATATATATATATATATATATATATATATATATATATATATATATATATATATTGAATATATGTCTTAGTGCCCTAGGAATACTAGCCTATGGTTAGTAGCAAGTTAGAATTGACCATTAGGTCTAGTAGACCTAGTTTGACTAGATAGTTGACCATTGTTGACCATGGTTGACCATGGTTGACCAAAGTCAACTATAGGTCAACCATGACCTAATTGACCTAGAAAGGGGCTTAGATGGACTTTAAGGGACTAGTTTGACTAAGTTGACTAAACCATAGACTACTGACTAATTGGTTTAGGTTTGACCATATAGGTTATGTGGATAGTCCTAAGTAGATTAAGATATGTATGGGATTAAGTGGGATACTTAGGAGTTGTTTCATGATTTGAGTTAGAGTATGGGCTTAGCTTAACTATAGATTCAAGATTTGTATTTATATATATTATGTGTGATATACTTGTATGAAAAATTGGTTATGCCTTAGCTTTGTGGTATAGAATCTTAGGTATCCTAAGACATGATAGCCTATGATTGGTTTGAGTTAGCCTTAGAGAGTTGATCCTTGACCTAATTACCTTATTGACTAGTCTATGATTAACCAAAAATCTAAGTTAGTCTAGACTTTGACCTAGTTTGACCATATTGACTAGTCTAACCATTATTGACTAAACCCTAGGTAACTTGACTAGTTTGGCTAGAATGTTTGACCAAGAGTTGACTTTAACCTAGATTAGACTTGTTTAACCTTGTTTGACCTTTTATGACTTAGTTTAACTTCTTGTGACCTAGTATGACTTAATTTGACTTAGTTTGACTGAAGAGTTGACCAAGTTTGACTTTGACCTAGATTGGCTTAGAAATCATGTAGATTGCATTATATCTTACATTTACCTTCATATTAGACATGTCATAACTTTATTGCTCTATTTTAGGACATTGTGACCCTAGTACAGACTCCTGATATTACACTACTCTTTTCAGAGTATCAGGCGAGTACATTCTCTGATAGTTCTCTCATTTATTTGTCAATTACTATATTTCAGTTCTAGTTAGTTATATGTGATTCTCTGTATCAACACATATGAATATTTTTGGATTCATGTATACGACACATACCTTACTTGCTGGCCTCTATTACTGGAATTATTGGAATCATTCCGAAATCATTTCTGGAATCATCATGTATTGGCCGGACTCATCTCGATTTTTTTGTCGATTTTGGATTCACTTGCTGGGTGGGGAAATATTGAGTAAGTCATGTAGACATATCCCAAATTCGGAATCTCCAACTGGAATCTACCGGAAGTATAGCCATCTCTTGCCTGATCAGTGAGAGATGTGCCTGATACCTACAGCCGTTTACATGTCAACCTCGGTATTTTAAAACACACTGTTAGATCATAGTTGGACTCACCCTGGATTCATTGATCACTGTTGGACTCATCTTGTACCAAAAATCATCTGGTATCGGATTATATGGACTGGACTCACACTGGAATTACATTAGACTTATATTGTACTGTCTGGACTCATACATGTTATTCTAGTTCAGTTAGCTTTTATTACAGTCTTCATTGCCATGATTCTTCTCTTGTTTTAGTTACATTTCTTTTCTTGTATCTTACTATTTCTCTATGCCATCATTACCTGTATAAAACTGCCATGCTCATCAATAAAACTGTCTATAACTGCTTTATAGTTCTTTGTCATTTACTTGGATTTTCTAGATGAGTTGTACTCGTTTCTGTCCTGATTGGACCTGTTGAAAATATTACAGATGATAATCCTGAGGACACATGCCGTACTTACCATGGACCTGGCGAGGGATTAGCTACCTTTGGTCCCGACTCTTAGGAGTGATTTTGGAGATTAGCTAGTAGACTACTTTAGCTTTCATGTTTTGACTTGTTGTATTAAAGTTAAGATATTGAGTTTGTATTAAGTTTGTTTGAGATATTGTTGTATTATTTTAGTAGTTAGTTGTTGTTGTCTTTAATTCCTTAGGTATAACTTCTGTGTTATCTTATCGTGCTTTAGACTGTGATCGAGTATATCATATCCTTTACTTGTCCTCCATTCGGAGCTGATATCTGGACAAGTACATTATATACACTGCATGAGATTAGTTAGCAACCTAGGACAGCTTTCTGCCGCCGATACTACGGCATAGGCTGGACGTACCCACTTCTCGTGCCCCTATACAGGGTGCGGGTCGTGACACGTTTTTAGTGGTGGCCTATACAGGTCGAGACTAAATTGTTTGGTTACGTTATTGTACCAAGCATGCCTGCAATTAGAAACTTAAGGTAATTAGACAATATTAGGAATGACGGTTAGAATACCTAGAGGAATACTAGGATTGCAACATAGGAAATACATCACATGCTTGCTATTATAAATAGATTTTCTTGTCTATAATTGTTTTGCTTTAAAGAGTCCTTATAAGTCCTTTTTATTGTAATTAGATGGTACTTACTCGTTCATCCCAGTATGTCACACCTGAGAATGGCACACTCCCCATCCAGTCAGCTGACCAGTTAACTGATACACCTCCACCTACCACCTTCCTCCACTCCACAAATCCACAAACCCAGATGCCTCTACCACCTTCTACCTTACAGTCCCAGCAGGACCCGATACTTCCACCACCCTCTATCACTATACCTACCCAGGCTTCCGTCACACTCGACGGGAACCAACTGCTCACTCTGATCCAGGGGTTCCTAACAACCCATCAGGAGCAGACCACCCTACTCCGCCAGAGCATAGAGCATTCTGAGGAATGTATCGTGGTCCCACCACCTGTAGAGCCGCTGCAGAGAGCGGAGACGATCAAGGACTTCATGGGTCTGAACCCCAAGGAGTTCTTAGGGACTGAGGGTATAGTAGTAGCAGATGACTAGCTAGACTCGGTAGAGAGGAAGCTCCTTGGAGTTAGGATGCCGGATGACCTCCAGGTCGAGGTAGCAGGATTTCTGCTGATAGACTTGGCAGGAGTTTGGTTCCGGAATGAGCCGCTATTCGTGAGAGGGAGGGCCACCTGGGATCAGTTCAAGACCCAGTTCAAGAAGAAATTCTTCTCGACCACCGCTAGGGTAGCCATGGGGCTACGATTCCAGAACATCCAGCAGGAGACCCGTTCTGTTCGACGAGTATGCGACAGAGTTTAGTCGCCTGAGCCGTTTCGTTCCTAGTCTGGTTGCTGACCCTGAGGAGATGACGCGTAGGTTTTGCCATGGTCTAGTTCCAGACATTGGCATTCTTATAGTGGCAAACGGAATGACTGACTACTACCAGAGCTTAGAGTTAGCCCGGAGTATCAAGGAGCGTCTTCTGTCTTGCAAGAGACCGGCTTCTGTACACATTGAGGGACCCTCCAAGCGTCAGGCTTTCTAACAGAAAGTACCGATGCCACACCAGCAGACATATCGTCCTCCTACACCACATCATTCGACCCCGCCAGTTAGATTCCCGGGACCCCGACAGTAGCATAAGGGAGCTTTGTGTGTATACTGTAAGAGGCCACACTTTCAGTATCAGCAGCAGAGGCCATTTCAGCAGGTGCAGCATCAGTATCGGGGTCAGGACCCGAAGACGATCAATTGTTCATACTGCAGGAAGCAGGGACACACCAGAAAGCAGTGTAGGAAGAGGCTAGGGGTTTGCTATACCTGTGGGTCTGATACCCACCAGAAGATGGATTGTCCTGTTGCACCTCCTTATAAGGGTGGTAGGCCACCTGTAGCTCAGCACCAGATGGGTGGAGCTTTTGCGATGACGGTCGAGGAGACCAACGCTGCAGGTGACGGGTTAGCAGGTTTGTCTTTCCTGTCCTTCCTTTCCCATCTTGTTGTGTGATTCCATTAGTACCTGTCAGGATATGCTTGTGATATACTAGATAGTATAGTTACCCTGTTTGAGACTGTGGAATCACGACCAGTAGGTGTAATGACCCGCTCCGCCCTAGCGGAATGCCGATTCAAACGGCAAGTACAATGACTCAAACGAGCCGTCGACCCGAAGAGTTGGCATCGACCTGATGAAGAATCGATGCAAGGCTTACATTGGCCGTCAAGATGAATCCAGACTTAGACTTTTAAAAGCGCGCTCGGAGTACCGCTCGGCCGATGCGAACATCGCTAAGGTGAGTGGCTCCGATGAACCCGTCTTTGCTTAGCCCAGACACATAACAATATGGACACTATCAAGAGAATTGCTAGGCGATAACCCTGCGCATGCTAATAAATGACTCAACGCACCTAGCTAAGGGAATAATCCCATCTTGTATGCTTGTATAGAATATGGAAAAGAACATGGAAAATGTGAGAACTCTCGCACCGCACCCTACGCTCGTGCTAAGGCACAAGCTTACGTTCAAGTTCCCTATGCATTCAACAATGAAACAATGAATGGTTTACAACAATGAAACGGGAAGACTATTGACATAGTCGTTTCGAGTAGAGTATAGCAACATTGAAAGGCCACGAGACCGATGGGTCGCCAAGGCGACTCCCGTACAGGGAGTTGCAAAATGTATAAATGAATGAACGAATAAGTGAACGAATGAATCGATGAATTAATGAATATGTGAATGAAATGAATCAATGAACAAACAGACAAGTAAAATTAATGAAAGATAAGAAAGGAAAGAATGGTTAGCGACAGGTGTGACGGGCATGTGCAACGGGGCTCGCTACCCGTGCTGCACGGACGCCAACCTGGTCGATAACGCATTAAGGCTAAGGGTTAGCCTACGGCGCAGAGATAGCCGTTAAGTTAAAATGACAATAAAATACAAAATGGTCGTGGACGGCTCGTGCACGAGTGAAAAGGGATTCCAATGGCAACGAACGACGATTTCATGGCCGGCCTAGGCGGAATCATGGCCTACGGGCAGATAGGTGTGCGGGCTTGGGCACATAACCAAACGTAGGGCCGGTTATTCAATAGTCTATCAAGGTGTACCAGCCATCACGCTTGATAGATGAGAATGCCACAGGGGAAAATGTCCAAAATGGCTGACATGCCAGCGACTAGTGCATATAGATTTAAGTGGGCTTTGCTGGTGGCAATCCACGTGTAAGTCCTTGCATTAAAATCAAAGTAGTCTAAGTTAACTGAGCAAAGCACCTTCTGAATAGGCTTGAATATAACACACAAAATGATCGAGAGTACTTCGAGCAAACGAGTTAGAAAACACGCCTACGACGCGCTAGAACCTGAGGCAGGGACACGCCCTTGAACACTGAATGTTACGCGAACTATATTAAGTTGTTTCATATGAATTGTTGACTAACTTGGTTTACTTTGGACAGGGAAGGCCGGACGGTAAGTATGGGTAAGTCATGCATGTATTTCCATGCGACACTTGTATTCGGCAACACGAGATAGGCTATGAAATATGCCATGAAACTGATCCTAAGGCAAGATTAGAAAGACAATGAATGATAGATGGTGCACACAAGTAAATAGAACGTGTTTGGTAATGATAGCATTGTGGGCGAGCTAGCCTCCCCACCAGTGCATAACAATGTACTGATAACCCCACAGTCTGCTTGCAAGAAGCAGAAAACGTCGGCGGGTGCGGAGCTTTCCTCGAACGTGCTAAGGCGCGGAGCTATCTCTGGAGCCTTGGAGCGTTGCATGGAGCAGGAGCACCATTTACAGGACATAATATATCGAAACATCGCCATGAATCATTCCATCTTGTAAGCCACTTGGCACGCCTTTTATGTTTCAGAGAGAGAGAGAGCTTGAGAGACTTGTAAACTCGGCCTAGCGCCGCTTGTAAACTTCTTGAATATCAATAAAGAGTTGAATTCACTTCAATTTGTGTTCATTTACTTTCTGCTGCAAATGGGGACACTCTGTGCGACTCTGTGGCCTAGCTCAAATCGGCCGTTTCTGGACTTAGCCTTGTACGGGCGCAACCTAGGCCCGTGCGGCATCACGTCTTAGCGAGGACGATCGCTCCTGCGGGAGCGGGGCATGACAGATTGGTATCAGAGTACGGCTTTATGTCCTTGGACTTCATTTCAATTTTTCTCAGTTTTGAAAGCTCGTTGGAAATAAAGAAGTGTACGCTCTCTCTCATTGTGCCTTGGGATGTTCCATACAATAAGTCTAATATTTTCAAAAGCTCGTACAAGTACTCGGTTGAACGGGATCGATAGGCGAAGGCCTTTGTGCCGAACGGTGTCAACTTGTCTTGAATAAAAACACATGCTAAAGTTAACACGTCGCGTGCATGCCTAACTAGCCCTACGATGACCCTAGCAATTGAGCGTGCAAACTCAGAATATAGTCCGCACGAGATGGTTATGCGGCACAACTTAGTCCGCGTATCGTGCACCTCGACTTTTGGGTGCAATCGGGTTGCGAGCAATATCAAGTATCGCTCGATCGAGAACGGAGATACACTTTGAGTGTCTATCGATAGGAACGCTATCGAGTTAACACTTAGGCGTACCTAAAAGATTGGCTTGGATTTTGAGGATTAGTGCGAACGACTTAGTACGTCGAGGCAACGTGAGCGATTACGTTAGAGATTCGTCGAACGAATCTGAAGGATGTCTTAGCGCATGACACGAACGTGATTGAGGACTAGATCGTATGGCTTGAATCCGAGTGGTGTATGTGATAGGTTCGGAGAAGAATAAAAATGAGTGTCGACGACTAGTCGAGTGGCTCGAACCCTGAGTGGTGTATGGACGTCATAGAAATTGTTCGAGCGAGACTAAAGGAGTTACGGATCGTACGAGTATGTCGGCAAGCGATGCCATCGTGCAAAGCCTTAGAACGTGTCACGCTTAGTTGGTCGTGACTTCAAAAGTCCCGAACGAGATGTCGCTGGACGACTTGTCAATGGGCAACGCGAGTTAGAAAATGGTTCGGAACGATGAATGAAAATGAATGATATATGGTGCACACAAGTAAATAGAACGTGTTTGGTAATGATAGCATTGTGGGCGAGCTAGCCTCCTCACCAGTGCATAACAATGTACTGATAACCCCACAGTCTGCTTGCAGGAAGCATGAAATGTCGACGGGTGCGGAGCTTTCCTCGAACGTGCTAAGGCGCGGAGCTATCTCTGGAGCCTTGGAGCATTGCAAGGAGCTGGAGCACCATATACAGGACATAATGTATCGGAACATCGCCATGAATCATTCTATCTTGTAAGCCACTTGGCACGCCTTTTATGTTTCAGAGAGAGAGAGAGAGCTTGAGAGACTTGTAAACTCGGCCTAGCACCGCTTGTAAACTTCTTGAATATCAATAAAGAGTTGAATTCACTTCAATTTGTGTTCATTTACTTTCCGCTGCAAATGGGGACACTCTGTGCGACTCTGTGGCCTAGCTCAAATCGGCCATTTCTGGACTTAGCCTTGCACAGGCACAACCTAGGCCCGTGCGGCATCACGCCTTAGCGAGGACGATCGCTCCTGCGGGAGCGGGGGCGTGACAGATTGGTATCAGAGCACGGCTTTATGTCCTTGGACTTTATTTCGATTTTTTTTCAGTTTTGAAAGCTCGTTGGAAATAAAGAAGTGTACGCTCTCTCTCATTGTGCCTTGGGATGTTCCATACAATAAGTCTAATATTTTCAAAAGCTCGTACAAGTACTCGGTTGAACGGGATCGATAGGCGAAGGCCTTTGTGCCGAACGGTGTCAACTTGTCTTGAATGAAAACACATGCTAAAGTTAACATGTCGCGTGCATGCCTAACTAGCCCTACGATGACCCTAGCAATTGAGCATGCAAACTCGGAATATAGTCCGCACGAGATGGTTATGCGGCACAACTTTGTCCGTGTGTCGCACACCTCGACTTTTGGGTGCAATCGGGTTGCGAGCGATATCAAGTATCGCTCGATCGAGAACGAAGATACACTTTGAGTGTCTATCGATAGGAACGCTATCGAGTTAACACTTAGGCGTACCTAAAAGATTGGTTTGGATTTTGAGGATTAGTGCGAACGACTTAGTACGTCGAGGCAAAGTGAGCGATTACGTTAGAGATTCATCGAACAAATCTGAAGGATGTCTTAGCGCATGACGCGAACGTAATTGAGGACTAGATCGTATGGCTTGAATCCGAGTGGTGTATGTGACAGGTTCGGAGAAGAATAAAAATGAGTGTCGACGACTAGTCGAGTGGCTCGAACCCTGAGTGGTGTATGGACGTCATAGAAATTGTTCGAGCGAGGCTAAAGGAGTTACGGATCGTACGAGTATGTCGACAAGCGATGCGATCGTGCAAAGCCTTAGAACATGTCATGCTTAGTTGGTCGTGACTTCAAAAGTTCCGAACGAGATGTCGCTGGACAACTTGTCAATGGGCAACGCGAGTTAGAAAATGGTTCGAAACGATGAATGAAAATGAATGGTCTTGATCGAGGAAACTTAGAGGAACGCGCGTACGATTTCGGATTGATTCAAATGAATTGTGACTTGAGTTTGAACAATGATCTTAAAACTAGCTTGAGGAATAGCAGTTGAACTTGATCTTGAATATTAAATAAAATTGTGGAATATCCAACTCGGACAACAGCATCAACGCACGACTTGAAATCGGTTGCAAAGGAAGATCGTCAGATTACGCATATCGTCGATGGTATTGAGGCGTATCAAAGATCGATATGCGATAACTCGGGTGTACTCTGACTCAACGAATGACGATCGTGCAAATGTCATTGTTCCGTTGGATGATATACTTGGGATGTTAAAAATGTGTCGAGAAAAAGATAGACTTGGCTCAAGGATTTTCTAGTTGAACGCATGACGGTCAGACTGTCAAATTGATTTGGCTTTGATGAAAATAAGAATGCTTGGATTTGCTTCGTTGACAACCAAAACGTTGACGTTCTTGTCTTATGCGAGCGCAACTCCAGCCTCGCATATGCATCGCACCGGATTAGGATGATCACTCCGCGTGAGCGCTGATATGGTGATTCATACAGCGGGAGTGATTGAACTTGGATGGCGTGGCAATTTGATTGCTTCGACTTGTGGTTTGACGCGAAGGTAAACTTGAAAAAGACTTGGTGTGCTTGATGATTAAACTTGAGGATTGATTAGGTCCAATCCGTGTATCGAGAATGAGTTAGTCTAAACTCAAACAAGAGTTACGCCCCGATGAGAATGATTATTCCACGGGAGCGTTGCATGGTGATTCATGAACCACCGTGGATAATCGGACTCGCATGAGATTGGGACGCAATGTATTTTCGAGCTGGATGACCTCGTGATTGAATACACGAATTGGTTAGAATGGATATGTGAAGTATGTCAATTGGGTGATTTGAATGGATTCGAATATGCGCAATGAATACATTAATGCGAATAGGTGATCGTGCTCGATGTTTAGAAATCTGAGTGACGCGAGCTTGGGTAGAAAATCCTGTACTACCGACTTTGGTTTGACCCTAGGATTGGGGTCAATGTTGGTATTATTGTTTGGGAATTATGATTCCAATCCTGACATTGACTTAGCCTTGAAAAAATGGCCTAGCGGATAGGCGGACGACCCTATGCCGAGTGATTGAACCTGTGTTATTTACGTTATCATCTGGACGGACGACAGACTTGGGACAACAAGACTTAGAGTAAGGACGAGGAACTGGGGATGTGCGTAAACGATGGCGAGATTGGCCCCAAATGAAGTGAATGATAGGAATGGATGATGCGCAAGTAAAGTTGGGATAACGAATTGAATCATTGATTGGAAGACATACTCGGTGATAGTGTGATACTTGATCTTGAATTGGACATAAATTACTTAGACTTGGTCGACCCCGCTAAGAAGAAGTCATATTGATTTCATGGACAAGAACGTTTGAAAGGCGAATCGGGTCATCTCGATGACCGAGATGACGATAGTGAGATGCATACGAGTTCGATTTTAAATTGAAGTTAGCAAACGATCGGCAAATCAAAACTATCACGAGTAGCTTGTCCGACTTCACTAATCGCTAAGCTTGGTTGAAATATACGTATTCGGGGGACGCCTTGAATATGTGCACGATCCAAACTCAGCGATGTGATGAACTCGAATGCAGCTGTGAGTGGATGTTGCGATGCACATGGATGATGGAGTGAGTTTGCCACAGCCTACGACCCTCACGTTTGATGAATTTCGACGTGCCTCGTATGACTATTACATCTCTATAACAAGGCACAATAGCAACCAAGTCGAAGAAATACTTGAATTGAATAAGTACCATCAACTCTAAAATGAATGAAAAGTTATTCAATAAAAATCGACCAAACGTATGCGGCACGGAACTTGGAAAGGTTCCGAGCATGGTTCGATGACATCAAACGATAAAGCCATTCGATAAGGATTGTCTAAGAAACGTGACGACACGAGTCAAGGAACGGTAGGATGATCTACACTCATGAAGTCTCGAGGACGAGACTTGTTTTGAGTGGTGTATTATGTAATGACCCGCTCCGTCCTAGCGGAACGCCGATTCAAACGGCAAGTACAACGACTCAAACGAGCCGTCGACCCGAAGAGTTGGCATCGACCTGATGAAGAATCGATGCAAGGCTTATATTGGCCGTTAAGATGAATCCAGACTTAGACTTTCAAAGGTGCACTCGGAGTATCGCTCGGCCGATGCGAACATCGCTAAGGTGGGTGGCTCCGATGAACCCGTCTTTGCTTAGCCTAGACACATAACAATATGGACACTATCACGAGAATTGCTAGGCCATAACCTCGCACATGCTAATAAATGACACAACGCACCTAGCTAAGGGAATAATCCCATCTTGTATGCTTATATAAAATATGGAAAGGAACATGGAAAATGTTGAGAACTCTCGCACCGCACCCCACGCTCGTGCTAAGGCACAAGCTTACGTTCAAGTTCCCTATGCGTTCAACAATGAAACAATGAATGGTTTACAACAATGAAACGGAAAGACTATCGACATAGTCGTTCCGAGTAGAGTATAGCAACATTGAAAGGCCACGGAACCGATGGATCGTCAAGGCGACTCCCGCATAGGGAGTTGCAAAATGTATAAATGAATGAACGAATAAGTGAATAAATAAATCGATGAATGAACAAATATATGAATGAAATGAATCAATGAACAAACAGACAAGTGAAATGAATGAAAGATAAGAAAGAAAAGAATAGTTAGCGACAGGTGTGACGGGCATGTGCAACGGGGCTCGCTACCCGCGCTACACGGACGTCAACCTGGTCGATAACGCATTAAGGCTAAGGGTTAGCCTACGGCGCAGAGACAGCCATTAAGTTAAAATGACAATAAAATACGAAATGGTCGTGGACGGCTCGTGCACGAGTGAAAAGGGATTCCAATGGCAACGAACGACGATTTCGTGGCCGGCCTAGGCAGAATCATGGCCTACGGGCGGACAGGTGTGCGGGACTGGGCACATAACTAAACGTAGGGCCGGTTATTCAATAGTCTATCAAGGTGTACCAGCCATCACGCTTGATAGATGAGAATGCCACAGGGGAAAATATCCAAAATGGCTGACATGCCAGCGACCGGTGCATATAGATTTAAGTGGGCTTTGCTGGTGGCAATCCACGTACAAGTCCTTGCATTGAAATCAAAGTAGTCTAAGTTAACTGAGCAAAGCACCTTCTGAATAGGCTTGAATATAACACACAAAATAATCGAGAGTACTTCGAGCAAACGAGTTAGAAAATACGCCTACGACGTGCTAGAACCTGAGGCAGGGACACGCCCTTGAACACTGAATGTTACGCGAACTACATTAAGTTGTTTCATATGAATTGTTGACTAACTTGGTTACTTTGGACAGGGAAGGCCGGACGGTAAGTATGGGTAAGTCATACATGTATTTCCATGCGATACTTGTATTCGGCAACACGAGATAGGCTATAAAATATGCCATAAAACTGATCCTAAGGCAAGATTAGAAAGACAATGAATGATAGATGGTGCACACAAGTAAATAGAACGTGTTTGGTAATGATGCATTGTGGGCGAGCTAGCCTCCCCACCAGTGCATAACAATATACTGATAACCCCACAGTCTGCTTGCAGGAAGCAGAAAACGTCGGCGGGTGCGGAGCTTTCCTCGAACGTGCTAAGGCGCGGAGCTATCTCTGGAGCCTTGGAGCGTTACAAGGAGCTGGAGCACCATATACAGGACATAATGTATCGGAACATCGCCATGAATCATTCCATCTTGTAAGCCACTTGGCACGCCTTTTATGTTTCAGAGAGAGAGAGGAGAGAGAGCTTGAGAGACTTATAAACTCGGCCTAGCGCCGCTTGTAAACTTCTTGAATATCAATAAAGAGTTGAATTCACTTCAATTTGTGTTCATTACTTTCCGCTGCAAATGGGGACACTCTGTGCGACTCTGTGGCCTAGCTCAAATCGGCCGTTTCTGGACTTAGCCTTGTACGGGCGCAACCTAGGCCCGTGCAGCATCACACCTTAGCGAAGACGATCGCTCCTGGGGGAGCGGGGCGTGACAGTAGGACTATGATTGCATGTTATCTTTTAACTTTGATTGACTGGGGGTTTGACCTAGAAGGAGTACGACTATCTTAATTTCGAGGATAAAATTTTTCTAAGGAGGGTAGACTTGTAACACCCAGTTTTCTGAAATTGGAATATTTTGAAAATTTATTATTTTTATTATTAAATAATGGTGATTTAGTCATGATATGAATTTTGGTAATTTTTAGATAGTTTAAAACTATTTTCTAAGTCATGGCTTATGACTTTGGTTAACTACTAGTGTAACCCTAATGTAACCCTAGAGATTATATGACTTAGAGAATAACTATGACCATATGAGCCTAACCATGTGATTAGGATATCAAATTACCACTTTTTAGTCAAAAGGGTATTTTGGTAATTTATTAGAATTTATTTGGATTTATGTAATTTATTATTATTTAATTAGTTGATTAGTGTCATGTAGGCTCCTAACCTAGTTTAGCACTAATCTGGAGGTTAGCAACTAACCTAGAAGACTAAGTAGAGGATGTTAGCTTTATGTATAAATATCTAGTTAGATAATATCTAGATATTACCTTTAAGGATATTTCCTAGAAACCTAAAGAAAGATTTACCTAGTCAAAGACTTTGGGACTAAGTTAGCAAGGTGGAAGGAACCTAAAGTCTACCTCTACACCCTACCTTTGGCCAGCCACACTACCCCCCACCCCCCCATTCCATATAACACCCCTTCATCATTCATGCCATTTTATATACACCCAAAAAACTAGTTTTTCCTACAACTTCACACCCTCACCATTTAATCATTTTGACTCCAAATTGAGCCTAGTTTCTTGCATTGGACTCCCCTACACTAGAGGATACCAGTTATGGCTTGCTAGCAAGGATTTGTGGAGCTTTGGACATTGGGAGTTGAAGGAGGTTTTTATTCAAATAGGCCTATTATTGAGGTTTTCCACTCAATAGGTAACATGCCCTAAAACATATTAATATTGCGTTTTCTCTTCATGGTTACATGCATCTAGGTACCATGGACCTGTAGGCCAAGTTTGGTAGGATATGGATTGGGTTTGGTGTCCGTATCAGAAACGTATCTGTGTGTTTAATTAAGTGTTTGATGAATTGTCACTTAGAAACCAAAACTATTTTCTTCTAAAACAAATTACATTTTTGGGTAGCCCTAGACTTGTAGGTCACAACCCTAGTTGACTGAGCACGAAACTGTGTCGTGTCCGTATCCAAAATGGACACGAACACGCTGTGCACACACAGTGCACTGTCCCCTGCTACCCAATCCCATTTTCTCCATGTTCTTGACACGTGGACACGTGCCACTTGGCACAGAGGTGGGGGCAACCTCTGACAGGCCCCCCCCTCGAGTCTCACAACTTCTTGAGTCGTGTCGGACACGAAAATGTGTTCGCACGGGTCATGCACTGTACTGCACGAACACATTTTTCTTCACTGACACGCGAGTCGTGTCGACTCTAGACACATTGTGGACACCTCGTATTGACACGAGTGTATAGCCCAACACATGGGCTACACGTGGACATGACCACGAGGCCCCACGTGGCTCGTGTCGTGTCCATGAGACACGTGAACCGCTGCACGACGTGGTGCTAAACCGCGTATATCAGTCGAGAAAACTCGACTGATACGGTGTTCGTGCTGTGTCCTGAGGACACGTGGACACAGTGCAGGAACCTATACACCTAGACTAACCCTAGGCGAACCTAGGGACACGACCACGAGACTCTTGTACACCTGTGTCGTGTCCTAGACCTAGGTGAACACGTGCACGAGACAGTGCACAGACTGTGTTACCCGGTTGGGTTTTTCTTGTGTTGGACACGCCGTGTCGTGTCGTGGTGGGCATGCAGGCACCCTAGATACTAGGGGACACTGGGGGACACGTTTACCAACCAAGAGTTTTGGGTCTTAGGTCGATTTGGTCTCGGGATTTGATTACCCCTTCTCGAGCGCACAGTGCACTGATTTCTGTTTTTTTTGGTATTTTCTAGTTTTTAAAACGAATTTTGAATTGATTTTATTATCTATATATGTGTGTATTTGCCTGTATATACGCTGTATATGTATGTATATATATATATATATATGAGTGTGTGGGTATATGTGTATGTGTATGTGAGTGTATATATGTGTATATATAGGTATGTATAATATATATATATATATATATATATATATATATATATATAATATATATATATATATATATATATATATATTATATGTAATGTGTGTGTGTGTTTGTGGCCCCTTCTCAGATTTCTGAGAATAGCACCCCCCCCCCCCCCCCCCCCCCCTCTCACTGTTACACACACCTCTCACCCTCTCATTTCACTCTCTCTCTAAATATATGTTTGTATATATATATATATATATATATTATATATATATATATATATATATATATATATATATATAATATTTTATATATGTACATATAGAGTATTACATATATAGTGTATTATATATATATATATAGATTATAGATATATATATATATATATATATATATCTATATATATTATATATATATATATATATATCGAGTATTACATATATAGTGTATTATATATATATATATAAATAAAAAAAAAAAAATTATATATATATATATATATATATATATATATATATATATATATATAGATATATATATATATATATATATATATATATATATATATATATATATATTATATATATATAGAGTTATGTTATATATGTAAGTTGAATATATATAGGTTATATACGTAGTTGGGTTATTAGTTGGGTATATATAAATTAGATATATATATATATATATCTATATATATATATATATATCTATATATATATATATAGATATATTATATTATATATCTCTATATATATCTATATATATATATTTTATAATATATATATCTATATATAAATATATATATATATTTTTATATATATTTTTTATATATTATATATATATATATATATCTATATATATATATATATTATATATATATATATATATATATATATATATATATTATATATATATATATATATATATATATATATGATATAGACTTGATGTCTTAGCCTAGGGCCTATGTGTATATTATATCTATATATATATATATATATATATATATATATAAAATATATATACAATATATATTATATATAGATATATATTGAAAAAAAATATATATTGAATATATGTCTTAGTGCCCTAGGAATACTAGCCTATGGTTAGTAGCAAGTTAATTGACCATTAGGTCTAGTGGACCTAGTTTAACTAGATAGTTGACCATTGTTGACCATGGTTGACCAAAGTCAACTATAGGTCAACCATGACCTAATTGACCTAGAAAGGGGCTTAGATGGACTTTAAGGGACTAGTTTGACTAAGTTGACTAAACCATAGACTACTGACTAATTGGTTTAGGTTTGACATATAGGTTATGTGGATAGTCCTAAGTAGATTAAGATATGTTGGGGTTAAGTGGATACTTAGGAGTTGTTTCATGATTTGAGTTAGAGTATGGGCTTAGCTTAACTATAGATTCAAGATTTGTATTTATATATTATGTGTGATATACTTGTATAGAAAATTGGTTATGCCTTAGCTTTGTGGTATAGAATCTTAGGTATCCTAAGACATGATAGCCTATGATTGGTTTGAATTAGCCTTATAGAGTTGACCCTTGACCTAATTACCTTATTGACTAGTCTATGATTAACCAAAAATCTTAGTTAGTCTAGACTTTGACCTAGTTTGACCATATTGACTAGTCTGACCATTATTGACTAAACCATAGATAACTTGACTAGTTTGGCTAGAATGTTTGACCAAGAGTTGACTTTAACCTAGATTAGACTTGTTTAACCTTGTTTGACCTTGTATGACTTAGATTAGCTTCTTGTGACCTAGTATGACTTAATTTGACTTAGTTTGACTGAAGAGTTGACCAAGTTTGACTTTGACCTAGATTGGCTTAGAAATTATATAGATTGCATTGTATCTTACATTTACCTTCATATTAGACATGTCATAACTGTATTGCTCTATTTTAGGACATTGTGACCCTGGTACAGACATCTGATATTACACTACTCTTTTCAGAGTATCAGGCGAGTACATTCTCTGATAGTTCTTTCATTTATTTATCAATTACTGTATTTCAGTTCTAGTTAGTTCTATGTGATTCTCTGTATCAACACGTATGGATATTTCTGGATTCATGTATGCGACACATACCTTACTTGCTGGCCTCTATTACTGGAATCATTGGAATCATTCCGAAATCATTTCTGGAATCATCATGTATTGGTCGAACTCATCTATTCTTTTGTCGATTTTGGATTCACTTGCTGGGCGGAGAAATATTGAGTAAGACATGTAGACATACCCCAAATCCGAAATCTTCAACTGGAATCTACCGAAGCATAGCCATCTTTTGCCTGATCGGTGAGAGATGTGCCTGATACCTACAGCCGTTTACATGTCGACCTCGGTATTTTAAAACACACTGTTAGATCATATTTGGACTCACCCTGGATTCATTGATCACTGTTGGACTCATCTTGTACCAAAAATTATCTGGTATCGGATTATATGGACTGGACTCACACTGGGATTACATTTGACTTATATTGTACTGTCTGGACTCATACATGTTATTCTAGTTCAGTTAGCTTTTATTATAGTCTTCATTGCCATGATTCTTCTCTTGTTTTAGTTACCTTTCTTTTCTTGTATCTTACTGTTTCTCTATGCCATCATTACCTGTATAAAACTGCCATGCTCATTAATAAAACTGTCTATAACTGCTTTATAATTCTTTGTCATTTACTTGGGTTTTCTATATGAGTTGTACTCGTTCCTGTCCTGATTGGACCTGTTAAAATATTATAGATGATAATCCTGAGGACACATGCCCTACTTACCATGGACCTGGCGAGGGATTAGCTACCTTTGGTCCCGACTCTCAGGAGTGATTCAGGAGATTAGCTAGTAGACTACTTTAGCTTTCATATTTTGACTTGTTGTATTAAAGTTAAGATATTGAGTTTGTATTAAGTTTGTTTGAGATATTGTTGTATTATTTTAGTAGTTAGTTGTTGTTGTCTTTAATTCCTTAGGTATAACTTCTGTGTTATCTTATCGCACTTTAGACTGTGATTGAGTATATCATATCCTTTACTTGTCCTCCATTCGGAGCTGATATCTGGACAAGTATATTATATACACTGCATGAGATTAGTTAGCAACCTAGGACAGCTTTCTACCGCCGACACTGCGGCGTAGGCTGGACGTACCCACTTTTCGTGTCCCTATACAGGGTACGGTTCGTGACAATGACCCGCTTGACACGGAAGAATGTGCCATTCGTTTGGTCGGCAGAATGCCATGCATCATTTGAGACTTTGAAGCAGAAGTTGATATCAGGGCCTATCCTTACCTTGCCGGTTGGACCCGGAGGTTTTACTGTATATTGTGATGCGTCAGGTAAAGGACTTGGATGTGTCCTTATACAGCATGGGAAGGTGATAGCGTATGCATCTAGGCAACTTCGAGACCACGAGAAGAATTATCCAACTCACGACTTGGAGTTGGCGGCAGTAGTATTTGCCTTGAAGCTATGGAGGCATTACTTATATGGTGATCGAGTGGACATGCATGTACACAGACCACAAAAGTCTGAAGTACATCTTTACTCAGAAGGAACTGAACGTGAGGCAGAGAAGATTGTTGGAGTTGATCAAGGATTACGACATGGAGCTTCAGTATCATCCAGGTAAGGCTAATGTGGTAGCAGACGCTCTTAGCAGGAGAGGCAGCGCATTTATGTTGACAACACAGAAGCACATCTTAGAAGACCTTCAGGAGATGGGCATCGAAGTTATACTTCCTAGTGATGTAGAAATTATAGTAATTCTACAAGTTCAATCCGACTTGGTAGACAGGATCAAGGCAGCTCAGGCACAGGACCCAAGGATTCAGAAGCTTAGGACAGAATGTGAGTCAGGACTCAGAAAGGAGATGAAGATTCATGAAGATGGTACACTTAGGTTTGGATCGCGTCTATGTGTGCCTAGTGGAGATATCAGACAGGAGATTATGACAGAAGCTCACAGTTCTCAGTATTCTATACATCCTGGAGGGATCAAGATGTACCAAGATATCAAGCAACACTTCTGGTGGAACGGAATGAAGAGGAAGATAGCTAGATTCGTTTCCCGTTGCTTGATATATCAGCAAGTGAAGGCAGAACAGCAGAGGCCAGCTGGGTAATTGCAACTGCTTTATATTCCAGAATGGAAGTGGGAGCATATCACTATGGACTTTGTGACCGGTTTACCGAGATCGCCGAGTGGTAAAGATGCCATTTGGGTGATAGTAGACCGGCTTACGAAGGTGGCACACTTTCTTCCTTTTAGAGTAGGACGATCTACAGAAAAGTTGGCAGAATTATATATGCAGCAGATAGTCAGGGAGCATGGAGTCCCTGTCAGTATTGTGTCAGACAGAGACACCCGTTTTACATCACATTTCTGGAAGAGCTTACATCATAGTCTGGGTACCAAGTTGAGATTTAGCACGGCTTACCATCCCCAGACGGACGGGCAATCAGAAAGGATAAATCAGACTTTAGAAAATATGTTACGAGCTTGCACCCTAGATTTTGGAGGATCTTGGGAGAGCCACCTACACTTAGTCGAATTCTCATACAACAACAGTTATCAAGCCAGTATCCAGATAGCGCCATTTGAAGCACTATATGGTAAGAAGTATAGGTCGCCACTAGTATGGGATGATATCGGGAAGAGGAAGATGTTAGGCCCAGAAATGATTGTTCAGACAGTTGAAGTGGTTAAAGGAATTAGAGAGCGTCTTCGAGTTGCGCAGGATCGGCATCATCATTGGGCAGACCAGCATCGTAGGCCGCTAGTTTTCTGTTGGGGACTACGTATTCTTGCGGATCTTACCTACTCGTGGGGTCATTAGATTTGGCGTTCACGGGAAATTGAGTCCACGATACGTAGGCCCATTTGCTATCCTTGATAGGATAGGCGATGTTGCTTATCGTTTATCTCTTCCACCTTCGTTACGAGAGGTGCATGACGTATTCCATATATCTCAGTTGCGTAGGTATGTATCGGACCCAAGCCATATCCTCGACCATTCTGAACTGGTTGTTTGTACCAACCTGTCCTACGAGGAACAGCCTGTGTCCATTTTGGACCGAAGAGAGAAGATGCTCAAGAACCGAACAATTAGCCTTGTCCGAGTTGTTTGGGGTCATCGCTCTTTAGGAGAGTCAATGTGGGAACGTGAGGATGATATCCGATCACGGTATCCGTACATGTTTGACTCACAAGGTATATTTCTTTTCGCATACCTTGACTGTCTTAACTCCGCATGTTTGTCACCCTATGAGTAGAAATTACTTGATATCATAGATTGTTAAACATAGATGTATTACTTGCTATTGATATTATAAAATGATTGCTTGCTTAAATTATTTGTACTTAGATTAGTTTGACTCTGATGTTTCTATCTTGCTTGGATTTGAAATTTCGAGGACGAAATTTTTCTAAGGAGGGTAGAGATGTCACTCCCCGTTCCCAGAATACGTATTTTTATGCATGTACTACTTGAATGTATTTATTTAATATTTATCATATATTATCCTGTATTTAAATTCCTTTAATTTCACGCTAATTAATTTTCTGTATTTTACTTTCTGCTTTTATTCTCTGCTTTAGCTTTGTTTTAGGTTCAGCCTAGGTTGGTTTATTTTCGGGTTCTTAGTGGTTCATCATGAACCGAACCCAACACCCCCATTTAAAGCCCCCAAATCCTTTCTCTCTCTTCATTACTCTCCTTCACCATTACTCTTCTTCTTCTTCCTCATAACTCTCTCCACCTACCAAAACCCATAGGCAAGTACATCTTGCTTCCACAATGAGAACCCATTTTTATGGTTCACTTATCTTCCTCTCGTAATTTTAAGAGAGTTTAGAACTTGGCATTTTACATTTTTGAAGTCTTATTTTTCGTAGATCTAGAAATTGTTATTTTCGGATTTTTAGTGGTTTTGATCTATCAAACTTCCTTGTTTCCAAGTTTTGTTCGTTCCAGATTGTTGAGGTTGTGTTATACGCCATTCTGACACATGGAAACCCCATTTCTGGCTAGGAACGAAGGTTCCATGGGAATTAGAGTTCGGGAGGAACTTTACGCTCACGTTATACGTGCCAGCGTAATAGTGAGTTTTTTACGCCCACGTTGTTACGTGTTAGCGTCATATTAAGTTTTTACGCCCATGTTGTTACGTGTTAGCGTAATATTTAGTCTTTACGCTCACGTTATACGTGCCAGCGTAATATTGAGTTTTTACGCCCACGTTATACGTGTCCGCGTAGTGCCGAGCTTTACGCCCCCAATCACTCGTATCCGCGTAAAACTGTTTTACGCAAGTCTACTTGACTTGGCGTAATCGTTTTACGTGCACAACGTTTCAGGCGTAAAACTTGACTCTTTACACGAGCAACTTTTACGCGTGGCTCGATCCTTTACGCATGCAATGTTTTACGCGCACAGTGCCTCAGGCGTAAACTCAAGTCTTTTTACGCGTACCCCTTGGCTCGGCGTAAAACGAGTTTTACGCTCAACCTTGTTCCTTTATTTGAGTGTACTTCCTTTATGCGTAACTTTATGTTTTACGCGTACTCTTCTAAGTTTGGCGTAAGACAAGTTTTACGCCCGACTCTATTTTACGCAGGCTGGCTTTTTACGCGCGTATTGTTGCCTGAGCGTAAAGCTTGAGAGTTGTAGACTAGTCATGGCATAGATCAGCCTTGGCATAATCTAACCTTGATGTTCCTATTTCTCTATAATTTATTCGCTTTATGTTGGCATGATAATTCTTCTATTATATCCTTACGCCTTTTGGCATGAACTCGATAATCTTGGCATGTTAATATTTTTAATACATATGGTTGTATAGAACGTGCCCTGTGTCTTGATTGGTTTATGGATACCCAGTATGACTGGAATTAAACCCTGAGAGTTGTAGACTCGACCCCACTAAATACTAGTTGACTTTCATGTCTTGTCACCATTGATATTGATTGTGACCTTGACTAATAATTGATCATGTGTTCCTAGTTGGAACTAAGAGACTGGCTAGTCGTCTCATTGAATTGAATGAATGAGACACGTTCATATTAAACTATGAACTATTGCAATCGATTGGCCGATCCCGAATATTGGCATACAGGCATGTGCAGGCTTCAAATTATTTTTTTCTACAAAAGCAGCATGTGTACTTTATGGTCAAAGCATGATTATTTCGTGGTTAGTTTTGATTGTCGCATTACGCTATGTAAGACCTACAACCTAACCGCACGAGTATCGTTGTAGAGTTGTGCATACCATACCCCATACAAAGGTACTAATTCTGAATGACCATGATCCACGGCATGAGATTTCACTTAACGTAGAGACTACTAAGTTAAATAAAATAATGATTGCATGGAGAGAATGGATTCCCGAGTTCTTACATAGCAGCCCTCTTTGGGACTATTAGTGCCCGACAGGCCGGCTGGTTCCCACAGATACTGCAAATCTGCCATACGGGCAGGAAGCGGTATCTGCTTATATTATATTATTTATTGTCTATTGATGACGGGCGTCCCGCTAGGACTCGTCTAATTCATGATTGGCGCAATTGATTGACTGGATAGACTAGACTTGCTTGCTCATAGTAAGAACTGAGGAATCCTTATTACATATTTCCAGGGTAACTTGGAACTTACAGTAGCAAGCCGTAGTAGTTGAATGATCGTTTAAATTGATTTGTTTGTGTACTGTATCTCTCTGTTAACTAACTGAGAGGATCAGAATGTCAGGGCATGACGGGTCAACTTTTGTCCTTGTTTGGTTGGGAAGTTGGTTTGATGTGTCGTGATATTATGTGAATCCTAGTAGCAAGCGAAGACCTATTTATCATATCCTTAACTCTTATTACTGGTTTTAGTTCTCATGTCGTGCTTCCTTGTGGTACTTGCTATTAGAGGTCTAACCTCTCTGGTTTTGCATGGCCAGATTTAGAGCCGGTTTCCGAGGACTCAGCTTACTTCTAACTCCAAGATGGTCAATACTAGAGGGATGATCGCAGGAGGACTCGAGTGGGTTTCTTACTTCCCCGCTCGTTTTGTTATTTTACCTTATACTTTGCCGTTTGGCACCGACATGTTAGTCGGATCGTCTTGTACTTACTTTTACATAATTGTAACTAAAGTCAGACTACAGCTGATAACAGTTGTGTATACCTTGCTACATCATCTGGCTATGTTTTGTAAAGCCAGATCTCAAGAACATTTTGACTGAGCATTTAGGACGCCTTACTGCTTTATCTTACATGTTCTCTATTATTGTTTCTTGTTTGAATGATTGAGACAATAGATGTCGTGTAACCCTAGTGAGACTTTCATGTAGTATGCACCCCCTCGTCTTTTAGACAACATTGATCGTATTATACGGTATTCATCTACCCGTAATACGTAGCTGGCTGAGTCATTCCCCCGCTCTCCAGTATTCTGGTTCTGGGGCGTGACATAATTCGTTGACGAGAATATGTAAAACCTGTTGGGAACGAAGTGCGAAAACCGTTCTCCCAAACCAGAAAGTCCTGCGAGAGAACCGAGCAAAAGCACACAAACCAAAAATGCCAAACACAATCGCAGACACAAAAAATTTTGACGTAGAAAACCCTTAGGGAAAAAACTACGGGATGATCGGAGTCCAACCCTGAAGAACCTCCACTAATGGAATAAAGAGAATACACCCTCTACAAGCTCCTCCCGATCCAACACGGATCACTACAACTCACTTGAAAGAATAAAAATTTTGATTGCGGACTCCGAAGAACAAGAGATGCCGAAAAATTATTCGAAGCAATCTCTCCTTCAAAATAGTCCTTAATCCACTTTTTCTCTCTCTCTCAAAGATTGTAAAGCACTCTTGTTTTGAGATGAGTTTTCAACTAGCATGCATCACCCTTTTTGTCACGACCCGTACCCGATTTCCGAGATACGAATGCGTGTCCAAGCCAGCCTACGCCGCAGTGTCGGCGGTAGAACGCTATATAGCCACAATGCTCAAAATCACAAATAATGCTCATTCACAAAATTAATTTAATTTACAATATTCACAAGTTTTACATTTGCAGAAAAATATAAACTCTTACAAATATTGAAATGATTATAATTCATCTATCTAGCTAATCTCTAGGTTTTCGTCTGCAAGTACACCCGTATCTCCCAACGCTAAGTGAAGCCACAGCTAACCTGAAAAATATTGATTTTCAGTCAGGAATGGAACGAGTACAATTCACTGAATGTAGTTTCAATAAATAAAATTGACTATACAACAGAGGTTAGACATCAATTATATGTTTTAAAAATAAACAGCAAAAATACGTGAGAAAAGACGAAAAATCAATGGCAAGTAAATAAACTAAAATATCTACCCAACTGTTAGAAGTACCTTTGATATGTTATCAGTCTGGGACACTACACCGCGAGATCTACTTGCACAAAAAATAAACAATATCTACGAGGTCTACTTGCAGAAATATAAACAATGTCTACGAGGTCTACTTGCAGAAAATAAACAATGTCTACGAGGTCTACTTGCAGAAAATAAACAATGTCTATGAGGTCCACTTATAGAAAATAAACAATGTCTATGAGGTCCACTTGCAGAAAATAAACAATGTCTACGAAGTCTACTTGCATAAAAATAAACAATGTCTACGGTCGGATCACACATCCTTGGTACTTCTCATTCCCGACTCAACAATTTATAATAGAATATAAAACCACATAACCAATGGCCAATCAATAAAATATAGTAAAGATCAATATCGAAAAACGGACAATAAACTATACTCGCTTGTGGTCCTTTGCTGGTGAAACCGATAATCCAAACAACTCAGTGTGTCACAATAGCCAAACTCGTACAACAGACTCCAGATGCTGAAATAGACATTACCAACGTTCTCAGAATAGTCAAATTAGCTAAAATTGCCTGTACTTAAGTCCAATTCTGGACACAGGGGCAAAACGGTAATTTTGGGTCAAAATAGTTTCTGCTGTCGGATCCGCTTTGTACCGAAAAGCGTGCCAGAGTCAATGGTCTCTAAATTCGTCAAACTATATGTTGATGGATTCGTTCTGATAATACGAACCCAACGGTATGTCCAATTTTGGATTCCGGTGGGCTGTGCACGAAATCGCCCGTTGAATCGGATCGTGGGGCCCGTAAAACGGTGATCCGATCAACTGTCTCATAATCGGACCAAATTTGGCATACAGGACCAAAAAAAATGATACGGTCCTGTTGGCACAAGTTTCGTCTCGATCTGACGAACGTGCACAAAGTAATTCAAAAATTTGCACAGAAGCCGATACGGCAAATTTTGATGGATACGCATCAAATTCGTCGCGCACACGCGACCAATTTGAATTTCGTCAAATCCCACACGTCCACGAAATTGATACGCACCTTTCGATGCTTTCGGTTCGCGACCACATCGCCCGGATTGGCAGGACGCACGTCATATCGGAGGAATTTTCTAGAGTTTCAGTTTTTCGAAAACAAGTTTTTCATGATTTTTTGAAATCAAATAACTGCCCACATATTAGATGAAATCAAGATCCGTAAAAAGGGTTTCGTTCTTGTATATGTTGTTAATAACTATTTAAAATTGTTTCTAAAAAACTCTTACTATTAAGTCCAGAAAGTGTCTTCCAAAATAGGGGTTTCGACATCAAAATCTGTTAGTGAAGAACGCAACTTTGTGACTTTTCTTCATTTTTGGAGGGATTTTTTGGGTTACCTACAGCGTTTTGTTTGGGTTTAATTGAAGGTATTTGGAGAGGGATAGGTTGGTGATCGGTGAAGACGATTCGAAAAACCATGTCTCGGAGACGGAAAAATCCTTCCGTAAAATCAGCTTCCAGGGATGTTGCAACTGTTGTTGCTGCCCTCGCTGCTCTGGTGCGACGGCTTGCTGCTGCCGATCAGAGCTGGGTGCGTTGGGGGGTAATGGCGTGGGTCGCCTGGGCGGTGCGGAGGAGACCGGTGGCCGCGGTTAGGGTTCCGTCGAACTCCTCCCTCTCACTTCCTCGATCTATATATATATATATATATATATATATATATATATATATATATATATATATATATATATGTGTGTGTGTGTGTGTGTGTGTGTGTGTGTGTGTGTGTGTGTGTGTGTGTGTATACACACCCACACGTTCTCGGCTTGGGCTGTGTGCTGCTGTACGGTTTAGCTGGGCTGGGTACTTGGGATGGGGACTTGTGTGTGTGTTTATCTATTTCTTTCTTTTTCTTTATTATTATTTCTTTTATCTCTATACATATTGATTTATCTATATATACACATACTTCCTATATATGTATAAATACATCCAAAAGTCTAAACATATTCCTGGCAACTATTTTCCATGTCCAATAAAATATTATTATAATTATCAATAAAATAATATATTACTTTAAATAACACTAAAATATATTTACTAAATTTTATAATTAATAATGAAAGTATATATATATATATTTACAATTATTTAATAGGCACCCGTACATCTATATATAAACATATGTATATATACAATCCAGATAAATCCCAAAATCCAACATATTTGTTAAGGGGATTTCTTACTATATTATCAATAAAATATTATTTATATATATTTATACATTATAACAAGAACTTCGAATATAACCATAATTTGAAATACGGCCTACTAGGCCACAAAATAAAATAAAATAGGTACCAACCATACATCTACATAGATGTCCTTAGACACACTACCCGGGTACATGGGCTCTGGTCTCAGTTTGGGTCCAGTCCGGCTAGTTTGGTACAACCTGGTCTTCCATACGTCAATTAATTAATTAATAAATAATTAAAACATCTATAGAGGTTAAGTCGCAACTTGGCCTGGTTTTCCTAGTTAGGATATTACTATGGCTCCGTCTTTCCTTTCAGGGCTAATACTCTAGTCAAAGCACGCTACTGCACTATCTGTGCCATGATTCCTAGCCGCCTTGTATTCCAATTCCTAACCATGACTAAAATCATCTACCGTAATAATTAACTAAGTAATTATTTATAAAATTTTTAAAAAATCACCATTCAATTCAAATAAATAAATAAAAAATATTATCAAAATTTTGGGAAGAGGAGATACAAATCTATCCACCTTAAAAATAATTTCGTCCTCGAAATTTAAGGGAAGAGTCCATCAGTTATGACAGAAGACGGGTTCCATTAGCTATCATCTATTATCATGGTCATTCGTACTACGAATCCTTGAGTATTTCTACCTACCTTTGGTCACACTACTCCCTTAATTCTCATGTCGCTGAAACTTTATAATCATTCAACTACATGCTAAAATTGTTACCAATAGATATCTACTACATATGACATCTATAATCCTCTCATATCTATCAAGCAATCCAAAATTTAACAAGCAAAAAATTTAAACAAGTGGCTAAGAAATATTGGTAAATTTTAATAAGCATGGTCATTCGTCGCTCTGTAATAGGAAGGACAGGAAGATAAAGAAGAATAATCGAAAGCAATTATGAAATTTCAAGAGCGGTAGAGAGTATCCAATGATGCAGATAGAAAGAAGGTCTATGAACCATTGACTTATTTGCTAGAGTGGGCTACTCTAATCCAGTCGCTTGCTAAATTGAAGAATCCTTCGTTTCTTATAGGAGCTTGCAATCCGTGTATTACAAAATTTCCGTTCTCAAAGTTAATCTAAACAAGGTTCCCTAATAGAACAGAATTTGAGAAATCAAGATTATGATCTTTTCCATGGTTATTTAAACACACGAGCAAGGGATATAAATGCAATACAAGATCGTATCGCAACTTTCAGGTAGATGGAATAAGGGTTACGAATGACTTCACATTCTAAAAGGTGGGGACTACATAATAGGTATAGGGACCTATTTCAAAAAGTTCGGTTTTATAGTCCAAATATGGTGGTATGCATGGATGGGTTTTACTGGGTCTTAATGGGTTCTCTGATTGGACATCAATCGTTGGTTGGATGAACCTTGGATTTCAATCTATATTGACTGGACAAGATCCCAATAATAAAACTATTTCTACTAGGTTAGGGTGACCTAGAATAGGTTTCTACCCAAGTGGTTGAGCTAGTTACCAGTCGGGTTTGTTAGCTAGGTTCCTAAAGTCCAAAAATGTGCCTTCAGTGACTTTTGTGTTTAAGTAGCACGAGAAGACACAATTGAGTGGCACACTAGTGACATGTACGTAGTGGGCTTCAAGTAGATCACAACCATATATTGGGTTGAAAGGTTTGAGTCGAGGTTGAGTCTCTAATTGGAGTCGAAAAGTATACCGGTATTATGGTAAGGGTTATAGCTAGTCCTTTGACTTGAGAGTCGTACCACAAAAATAGAGTACAAGGGAACGGGTTTGAGTGGGACATGATATACCTAGATGAAGGTGGACTCATCGCGATTTTGTATGTGAAATTTATTGGAAGGTAACAGCTAGTATCGTGCTCCGAATATTAATGACATGGCCGGGGACACAAAATGATCTAAATGGAAGTGGGAGTCCATGGGGCACTAATTATCATCCTAATGGAAATTATTCTAATCAATCGGTAATCCTCGCATACCCCAAAATTTTAGAGGGCTTACAGTCCACTCACCTTAGAAGCTAGGACATGGTTTTAGGAATAATGAGGTTAGGAGAATTCTAAAGTCCAGGTATTGTACCTCGACTATTGTTAATAAAAAATAAGGCACGGTGTAACGGGATACGGTAGATATAAGTCAACTCAAGGATCGTTCCTCAATAAATAGAAAATGAGTGTGTACAATGACACATGGTCGATAAAATAGAATGATCTACTCGTCCACAGTATACAAGAGTTATCGACGGGGTAACCAACTCTAAGGCATATCATATGAAAAGATTTCTGACAACTGAGTTATGAATTTCTATTTGTATCAAACCTGCCAAACTATTGTCACAAGGGTTTAGTGGTCTAGGCTGTAGTGATCATGTATTGCTGTTGGCAACTGGTAGATCATAATATGACAGGGTATTATGCTATGGATATTAGCCAAGCTAGTGAGGGTGATATTTTAATGCTAAGTCACGTCTCAAAAATAAATTATATAACTAGAATAATACCTGTTGGATCCCTAATCTCGGAATGGGTGTTTATTATAGTCATGGTATCTGCTTGTGTTTTTGTCTATTCCACTCATGTCTAAACCGCGGGCTTGGTCGAGTAAAGGTTGTGTTAAGGCATAAGGATTTCTAGTTAAGGCAATATTCAAGAAAAAATATTTAGAGACTCACAATGAATTATTTTTTGAGAATAGATAGTCTCCTGGGTTGGCATTTTGACTAAAGTAAAACCCTAATCATTCTCAGACTCCAATGAATTAGAGGATCATGATAGTAGGTTTAGGGTCGAGGGAGGGCAAGTAACTCGAGGCATGGTTGTAGTCACATGGCTGGCCGATGGTAGCTACACTTGTGTATACAACTATCATGACCATGGGGGATATTCTGTATCTATCTATCAAATACGGGCGTTCGTCTTTCCAATTAGTGAAAGACAAAAGCAATAAGGAGTTCAAGAAAGATGTCATCGAATACAATTACGTGATTCAAGGGCAAATGTATAATTCAAGAGAAATTGTCAATATAGTTGCGGATGAGATCCTGAATACCTCTATATCTCAATCCACGTAGGATAATTAAATGAAAGGCGAACCAAATGCATCATGGTTGATCAGACCGTAATACACTGATTCTGATTAGACAACATGTTAGTAGGCGTCCCCAATAAATATATGCTTGAATCAAACTCGATAAAAGAGTAAGCTTGCAAAACTAGGCTGTAATAGCAACATTGGTCAGGATAGTCAAAATACAAGTATGCAAGATTTTTTTGAAAAGGAGTCACAAGTAGTTCGAGTTTTATGAGAATCAAAACCCTACCCGGTGTTCTTGCTTATACAGTCTTCCTACTATCTTCTTATCCATAAGGCCTTGGTCGACTAATGGGTTATGGACCTCTAAATTTTATATTCCAGGTAAACCTATTAGTGTCAGTCAATTATCTCGTCAATAGATCACAAGGACCACAGAATGCTAGGTCGAAAGACATGCTACCCAACTTACAGAACTTCTGCTAGTATTGGCTTTGGATCTTATGGGGCACAAAGAGCATTATTTTCTATTCTCTATAGTATCATAAACTTGTAATCACGTCTGAAATTATTTCACCGAGAATTATGCCTCGCCCGTATACTCTGGCTATGGTAAACCCTTGGTTCCGTGATTCAAATGTGATATGCTATCGGATACTCTACCTTATATCGACACAAGGGTTAAAAAGGTCAACGAAGGCATAGTTTTTGTAATGTTCCATAACCTACGATTCCATGAAATAATTTCAACTCTATGGGTCGTGTCTCGCCAGTGCGCTGCTGGCTGCAGTGAACCCACACTCTCCATTCTCAAGTAATTGGCGACAGTGCGCTGCTGTCTAGCCATCGCAGTCGTTAAAATTACTCCAACTATATTCCTAAGAACTTCAAGGAGCTATTAGAGATTCAAACTAGTTGACTATGATACAAAGCATAAACATCTGCCTATAAGTCTCAATCCTTAAAGTAAAAGATTGAACATGGAGAAAATAACTGAAGACAAAAGAAATACAAATATTCTAGTATCTATTTCATGTGTATTTAAACCATGGAGGAAAAACTTTGAATCAAAACTAACTCGAGGTTCGTATATGGATAACATAATCAGAAATTATATGAGAATAATAATTCTTAGGGAAAAATAAGAACTAAATAGGCAATTTGGACTAAGATATGAGGATGATATTTAAAAAGGCAAAGAGAAGGAATTGAACAATTTATTAAGGTTAGATCATTAACTCTATGAAGTCCTGTCTCACCAAGCGAATAATCTATCCACATTGGAACATATCATCATATCAAGAGGTAATACTGTACCTATGGGGATCTGAAAAACTATCAAAATTAATAACTCCTCATCTAAATTGCATGGCCTAGACTACCCATCAGTAAATTTGTATAAGGGACTCCTAATCCTAGTCATTCTCTTAAATTAAATTAACTCTAACTCATGAATGAGCATTTCCTATTTACAGGCTCGCAATAATACGACTAACTCAAGTACTATCATGAGTTCGCATGATTTACGAAAACAGACCTGCATGGGCCACTACAAAAACTTGTCACGACTCGTACCCGCTTTCCGGGATACGAATGCGTGTCCAAGCCAGCCTACGTCGCAGTATCGGCAGTAGAACGCTGTATAGCCACAATGTTCAAAATCATAAATAATGCTCATTCACAAAATTAATTTAATTTACAATATTCACAAGTTTTACATTTGCAGAAAAATATAAACTCTTACAAATATTGAAATGATTACAATTCATCTATCTAGCTAATCTCTAGGTTTTCGTCTGCAAGTAAACCCGTATCTCCCAACGCTAAGTGAAGCCACAGCTAACCTGAAAAATATTGGTTTCCAGTCAGAAATGGAACGAGTACAATTCACTGAATGCAGTTTCAATAAATAAAATTGACTATACAACAGAGGTTAGACATCAATAATATGTTTTAAAAATAAACAGCAAAAAGACGTGAGAAAAGACGAAAAATCAATTGTAAGTAAATAAACTAAAATATATTTCCAACTGTTAGAAGTACCTTTGATATGTGATCAGTCTGGGACACTACACCGCGTGGTCTACGATGTCTACTTGCACGAAAAATAAACAATGTCTACGAGGTCTACTTGCAGAAATATAAACAATGCCTACGAGATCTACTTGCAAAAAATAAACAATGTCTACGAGGTCTACTTGCAGAAAATAAACAATGTCTACGAGGTCTACTTGCAAAAAATAAACAATGTCTACGAGGTCTACTTGCATGAAAATAAACAATATCTACGGTCTGATCACACATCCTTGGTACTTTTCATTCCTGACTCAACAATTTATAATAGAATATAAAACCACATAACCAATGGCCAATCAATAAAATATAGTGAAGATCAATATCGAAAAACAGACAATAAACTGTACTCGCCTGTAGTCCTTTGCTGGTGAAACCGATAATCCAAACCACTCAGTGTGCCACAAAAGTCAAACTCGTACAAAAGTCTTCAGATGCTGAAATAGACATTACAAACGTTCTCAGAATAGCCAAATTAGCTAGAATTGCTTGTACTTAAGTCCAATTCTGGATACAGGGGCAAAACAGTCATTTCGGATCAAAATGGTGTCCGCCGTCGAACCCGCTTTGAACCAAAAAACGAGAGTCAATGGTCTCTAAAGTCGTCAAACTACATGTCTACGGATTCGTTTTAATGATAAGAACCCAACGGTATGTCCAATTTTGGATTCCGGTAGGCTGTGTACGAAATTGTCTGTTGAATCGGATCGTAGGGCCCGCGAAACGGTGATCCGATCAACTGTCTCAGAATCGGGCCAAACTTGGCATACAGGACCAGAAAAATGATACAGTCCTGTTGGCGCAAGTTTCGTCTCGATCTGACGAACGTGCACAAAGTAATTGGAAAATTTGTACAGAGGCCGATACGGTGAATTTCGATGGATACGCATCAAATTCGTCGCGCACACGCGACCAATTTGAATTCCGTCAAAGCCCACACGTCCACGAAGCCTATATGCACCTTTCGATGCTTTCGGTTCGCGACCACGTCGCCCGGATTGGCGGGACGTATGTCGTATCGGAGGAATTTTTTAGAGTTTCAGTTTTTCAAAAACAAGTTTTCCATGATTTTTGAAATCAAATAACTTCCCACATATTAGATGAAATCAAGATCCGTAAAAAGGGTTTGGTTCTCGTATATGTTGTTAATAACTATTTAAAATTGTTTCTCAAAAACTCTTACTATTAAGCCCAGAAAGTGTCTTCCAAAACAGGGGTTTCGACATCAAAATCTGTTAGTAAAGAACGCAACTTTGTAACTTTTCTTCATTTTTGGAGGGATTTTTTGGGTTACCTACTGCATTTTGTTAGGGTTTAATTGAAGGTGTTCGGGGAGGGATAGGTTGGTGACGTATCGACGAAGACGATTCGAAAAACCATGTCTCAGAGACGGAGAAATCCTTTCGTGAAATCGGCTTCCAGGGATGTTGCAACTGTTGTTGCTGCCCTCGCTGCTCTGGTGCGGCGGCTTGCTGCTGCCGAGCAGAGCTGCGTGTGCGAAGGGGTAATGGCGTGGATCACCTGGACGGCGCGGAGGAGACCGATAGCCGCGGTTAGGGTTCCGTCGAACTCCTCCCTCTCACTGCCTCGATATATATATATATATATATATATATATATATATATATATATATATATATATATATATATATATATTATATATATATATATATTTGGGGGAGGTATACACACCCACACGTTCTCGGCCTAGGCTGTGTGCTGCTGTGCGGAGCTGGGCTGGGTACTTGGGATGGGGACTTGTGTGTGGGTATATATATTTCTTTCTTTTTCTTTATTATTATTTCTTTTATCTTTATACATATTGATTTATCTATATATAAACCCCTTGATCAATTTCCATTATGTTAAAATCTTTTTATTCTATTTTGCATTTATTCTTATGGAACACTGACAATAGAGGATGAGATTCGAAATATGTATTAGTTTGGGGACCTAAGTGCATATGTGAGAGTCACATTTAAATTTTAGTTCAAATTCTATTCACACCCCTGCCTATTGAACTTGCAGGGGATAATACCCTCCTTCAAATTTAAATCCCTATGGGAATTGAATCACTCCAATTCAGAGTTCAAATCTGATTTCCTCCTATCTGCTAAGCCTGATCAACCTAGACATTATATATAGATGCACTTGCCGATCACAGAAACCCTTATAAACCCTAATAAACCTCTCGATCACATCTAAGGAACAATACAACAAAGGAGGCCTGTAGAGCCATCCAATCCTTGTAACTGCAGCACACGTATTCCCATACCCCCATTTGTCTATCTGGTTACATCTAGTGTTCGAAACAATGTTTAAGAGAATTTAGGTTTTGGTATCTGGTAAAGGACTATGAGGGGATAGGAGTATCTGTTCATAGGTTCCTAGGTGATTTTGTGCAGTCGAGTAGGTGTAGTTCAGGGGTACAGTTGATGTACCTAGCCCAAGAATAATAGGTAAAGGGGCAAGGGCCTTACTGCAGTATCTTAGGAAGAAGTCAGGAACCCATGATATGGGGTTACTCAGTTGAGTCTAGAAAGAGATCTCAGGCTGAAACTCAATATCAGAGACCATCTCGAGAAACCTGAGCTTTCATATAAACATCATGTCAGGCTTGTTTGCCATCTAGGCTTTGACAGGAAATCAATAGCCTGTATTGTTCTGCACTACAGTATAGAAAACCAATGGGTATTCTCCATACATTCATGTAATGGTATGGCACTAGAAAGGACTGAGGAACAGAATGTGGTACACACCAAAATTTATTGGCCACCATAAACGGCCAAAGGCATAGACACACTAATAGAATCCTAGGCTAGTTGATCGGTTAGATTTCTTAGAGACTACTACTGAACTCTATGATGGGTTGGTGACACTAGAAAATATACTAGAGTAACCTAGGAAGGGTTGTACTGGTTGCAAGTTCCTGAATCAACCAGGACACCAAGCCATGAAGGACTGGTACCAATGTGGGGGAAGATATTAGCTAATAAAATAGGGTCTCGAAATAACTGGGATAAATCTCAATAACCAGTCAACCCAGGTAGGTGCAGGAGTACCCCAAATAGTAAAGTCCTTGCAACCAGAGGGTTTGCCATCATGTAAGTACCAATTAGGTTCAGAAGTGCCAGGATAGGGGAATACACACAAGAGTCTCAGACCCGGGTATTGTATACTGGTCTGTTGTGTCACAGTTCACATTGCTAACTCTACAAATCACATCCCGATACCTGCCATCAAGCAGCATTGATGATGTAGAGCATGGCCTAAGAACTATTTCTCCTGTGAAGAAAGTATAGAAAGTATGGGTATGCGTCCAGAATAGAGGTTATCTGGAATCAAATGCACATGCACTGTAGAGGTAAGATTCAGGTACGAGAAGACTAGAACTTTGGGTAACAGGCTCTATGATATAGTATAGAAGCATGAAATCATCCTTGATGAACCCTACAGGCTGGGACTTCAAGTACATATGTGAAAGCCACACACATGGGTGACAATAAGGGTATGGGTATTTACCAACCAAGTAAGGGTAGTTATGCCATTAAGGGGCCATTTATCTCATGTGTAGGAACTTGAGAGTAGATAAGACAGAAATCCTAATGATGCTGTTAGGGCAGGAACCTGAGCATGGGGTGTAGAAAATGTATATCCCTTATTACCTTCGAATGCTATCACCCAAATCCCTTTTATACCAAATGAATACAAGTTAAGGGAACAAACCTGAAAGAACAGGGGAGGAGTCAAATAGGATATGTCAAATAGGACTAACATGTAGTTCACCCTTTGTGAGTATTGTTGACAGGTTGACTTAGCATCACCATATAGAGTAGATGATCCTGAAAGTAGAAGGGGATGAGTTCTCACAGACTTGTGGGTCCATAGGGTATCAAGGAAAAGAGATTGAAGGGACTAATCCAAGACACTAACTCGAGTATGAGAATAAGAGAGGCATGTGGGAAGATGGATATAGGACAGTCTATCAAACAAAGGGGATGAACTGTGTTAAGCAAAACAGTAAAACAACTTAGTTAAATTAAGTTTCAAAACCTAATCTAAATAGATAGTGTAGACTTGATCTATTTTTCATCTTTAACACTGTAAATTTATTAAATATGTTCTTTGGATCTCGATTTGGACCCTGATCAGTGCCAGCAGCTCGGGACGCCAGGCGAGTACAGTTTATTGTTTGTTTTCAGTATTGACTTTTACTATACATTATTGTTAGCTGATAGAGATGTGATTTCAGTCTTTTATATTGATTATGTCTGTGTCGTCGGGGAAGGTGAAGTACCGAAGATATGTGATCTGATCTTATACCGTGTATACAGTATAGACAGTGATTACTATTGTATTATACAGTGTAGACAGTATTTCTTTAATTACAGTATACAGTGTAGATAGTGTAACTTTTATACAGTATAGACAGTTTCGTGTAATTATCCCGAGACCGGTCACATATCAAAGGCATTTCAGTCGGTCTGTCGGTGAGTATTTTCATGTATTTCATTTACTGTTTTCGGTATTTAGTTTTATTCTATTTTTCTTCATTTATTTTATAGATCATATGTCTAAAGGCTAACCTCTGTTATATAGTCATTTTTATATATTGAAACTGCATTCAGTGAATTGTGCTCGTTCCATCCTGACTGGGTAACCAAACAAATTTTAGGTGATTGCGAAGAGGTCGTGTGCCCTGACCAGTATGGCCCGTACTTGGGAGATGTATTAGAGACGGACTTTGCCTACCATGAGGAGTACGCAGCATCTGATCCTACTGCGCTTTCTTAGATATTTTAGTTAGCATTGGGACTTTGTACTGGATATTTGAATTGACTTTTGGAGACATGTAATCGAGATTATTTTGACTTTAGACTTCATACATTTTTATTGTGAGACGGTTCTATTTATTAGATGCTGAGTTGAGATATGGAGTTGTTAAATTTCCCTTATGATATATCTTTATTGCGTGGTTGTCCATCATATTGTTACAGCATTTTATCGCCGACTCTACGGCGTAGGCTGGGTGTGTACACGGTTCATGCCCGAATATTAGGTGCGGGTCATGACACATTTTTATGGTGGCCCATGCAGGTCCCTTTTTTGCAAAGACAGCGAAACTGTGGTAGTACCAAAGTTAGTTGTACTGCTGCAGGCCTGCGACTAGGACTAGGAATAGGAACCTAAGGATCGTCTCTCCAAGTTGAAACTGCGTTATTGACTTCTAAATTCGATTTCAAGTTACCCTTATGCATCATGTTTGAATCTTTCTATCGTCTAATGATTTTCCTTGTTTTCAGCCAATGGATTCGCAGGACAGGAACAACGCAGCACTGAACACTCCACCGACAGTTGGCAGGTTTTTCACCTACGGGATCCCACCGATACAGGGAGGCCACCTTACTCACCAGGACGATCCGGTCCAGCCGCAGTACTCGAGATTCCGCAGGGACGACATTCCACCGCTACCGTAGTTCCCTCTGCAGACTCCAGTACCAGCACCCATCCCTCCTCTGGTACCTGTTCCACCTACCATGCACCCGGTACCAGCAGTCTATCCACCACCTGTAATGCATCCAGCACCAGCCATGTATCCAGCTCCTATGATGCAGCAGGCACCCTATATGTACCCAGTACCTACTATGCATCCAGTGCCAGCGATGTATCCGGCACCTGCTCTGCCCCCGCCACCAGCACTGGACAATATTACTATCTTGGGTATTTTCCAACAACAGGCCAATATCTTTCACGATACCTTGCAAGAGGCCCGTCAGCAAAGGGAGGCCCACCAACCATGCCCTGGGACGTCCAAGAACTTCATGGACCTCCGGCCCAGAGAGTTCCATGGGACCGAGGGTATTATCTACGCCGATGAGTGGTTGGAGAACGTGGAGCGATATCTGAAGATGGCCCGCGTCTCAGAAGATCTAAGGTAGAATTAGCTAGTGGACAACTCTTCGACATCGCACGGACGTGGTACCAAGGCGAGCTACGATTTTCTACTCCAGACGTGACTTAGGAAGAATTCAAACGGCTATTCAAGAAGAAATTCTACCCCGACGTAGCACGAGAGGCATTGGTGAGCCAGTTCGAGCACTTAGAGCAGGGGAATCTCACCGTTGATGAGTACACTGCAGAGTTTTCTCGCCTTAGTCGTTTCGTAGAGAGTTTGGTCAACACCCCAGAGAGCAAGGCCAGAAGATTCAGAAAGGAATTATCGTACAAGATTCATTTAGCTATCGCCACTAGCCGAGCCACTACCTACGAGAAGATTCTGGAGGTCACCCAGGTTGTAAAAGAAGAACCGAGTTACAGGCCGAAGAGGAGTCGAGACACTTTCGGCGGAGGCAACCATCAACCAATACAGGCGAAGCGTCCTCAAGTGCAGCCAAGGACCTTCCAGCACCAGCAACAATTCCAGTCCACTGGTAGAGCACCAGCGCACCAGCAGAACCGAGGCCCGGCCAGAGCTCAGACACAGCAGCCACAGAGAGAATTCCAGCAGGCTCCGTATTATACATTTTGCGGAAGGACCGGACACATTTGGGACGACTGCAGACAGAGACTGGGATCGTGTTTATACTACGGATCACCTTTCCATCAACTGAAGGATTGCGTATTAGCTCCCGACCGAGCAGGACGTGAGACAGCTCCAGCACAGAGAGGACCAGCTAGACCCCCAGCCGCTACCCAGCCACGAGGTCCACTCAGCAGCAGCGGTTTGCCCAGCACCAGCAGAGAGGAGCACCCCAGCAGGGCTGAGCCTTTGCCATGGCTATTGAGGAGCCCGAACCTACACCAGATGTGATAGCAGGTTCCATACTTCTCGATTCTTTCTCTGCTATAGCTTTGTTTGATTCGGGTGCATCCCATAGTTTTATCTCTGTAGCTTTTGTATTCAAGCATAGTATAGCATCTGTACCCTTGGGTGGTAGTTGTAAAATTATGACAGGCGGAGGCGCTATCCTAGTCAAGGATATTTGCATGAGACGGCGCATCACCTTGGGAGGTAGAGAGTTGCGCGCCAACTTACTCGTAATGCCACTACCGAGTTTCGACATCGTCCTCGGTATTGATTGGCTGAGTAAGAATTTTGCCAGTATAGACTGCCACCGAGTATGTATCGTACTTAGTCCTCCCAGGAAGTCTGTATTCGAATTTGCCAGAGGGGCGATAGAGCAGCAGAGTGAAGGTTTTTGTGGAACTATGATTCAGGAGGGAGAGGCACCACATCCCATCATCGCAGAGTTCATAGATGTCTTTCCAGAAGACCTACCGAGATTGCCGCCAGACCGAGACATCGAGTTTGCTATTGATCTGGTGCCAGGCGCAGTACCAACGGCACAACCGGTGTACCCGATAAATAACAAGGAGGCTGAAGAATTGAAGAAGCAGATCGATGAATTGCTAGAGAAGGGGTTCGTCAGAGAGAGTTTGTCACCATGAGGATCCCCTATCCTCTTTGTTCCGAAGAAAGATGGTACGGTGCAAATGTGCATCGACTACCGAACCTTGAATAATCACACTATCAAGAACAAGTATCCGCTGCCGAGGATTGACGATCTCTTCGATCAGTTGAGCGGCGTACGGGTATTCTCAAAGATAGATTTGAGGTCGGGGTACCATCAGCTGAAGGTAAAGAAAGAAGATATACCGAAGACTGCCTTCCGGACCAAGTACGGGCAATACGAGTTTATGGTGATGCCGTTCGGGTTAACCAACGCCCTGACAGTCTTTATGAACTTGATGAACAAGACCTTGACAAGTTCGTAGTGGTGTTTATCGACGACATACTCATTTATTCGAAAACACCGAAAGAGCACGAGGAGCATCTGAGGATCGTGTTAGAGACCCTCAGGAAGGAGAAGCTCTATGAAAAACTCTTGAAATATAAGTTTTTCTTGGACAAGGTAGAGTTCCTTGGTCATGTGGTGACAGACGACAGAATATCTGTCGATCCGAAGAAGGTTACAGCTGTGGCAGCTTGGACTACTCCGACTACAGTGGCAGAGATATGAAGCTTCTTGGGATTAGCAGGGTATTATCAGAAATTCATGAAAGACTTCGCTCGGATTGCAGAGCCACTCACCAGGCTCACCCGGAAAGACGTAGAGTTCATGTGGACAGAGGACTGCCAGGCGGCATTCGATAAATTGAAGAAAAGAATGACGACAGCCCATATCTTAGCCTTGCCTTCAGGATCGGGAGGTTTCACCATTTATAGTAATGCCTCGGGCAAATGACTAGGTTGTGTCCTAGAGCAGAACAAGAGAGTGATAGCCTATGCGTCTCGACAGTTGAGACCGCATGAGAAGAACTACCCCACACACGACCTAGAGTTGGCAGCCGTGATCTTCGTCTTGAAGCTGTGGAGATATTATTTGTACGGAGAGAGGGTGAAAATCTTTACTGACCACAAAAGCTTGAAGTACGTCTTCACACAAAAGGAGTTAAACATGAGGCAGAGCAGATGGCTTGAGCTAATGAGTGACTATGATATTTCCCTACAGTATCATCCGAGAAAAACCAACGTTGTTGCGGATGCTTTGAGCAGGTATTCCGTAGCAATTTGCTTGACCTGAGATCGTCACTTATTAGTGGACTTGGAGAGTTTGGGCATCAAAATCGTCATTCCGGGGGCCGAGATGCATATGATGGGCATGCAGATTCAGTCAGGACTAATGGACAGGATTCGGGAGGCACAGCACCATGATGAGCAGCTGAAGAACATCATAGCACAAGCACGAGCTGGCTTGCTAGATGATTTCACTATTGCAGAGGATGGTTCGTTAAGGCACGGGACGAGACTTTGTGTACCGAGTGGAGAGCTTAGAGAAGAAGTTATGCAGGAGGCACACCGTTCCCAGTATTCTCTACATCCGGGAGCCAATAAGATGTACAAGGATCTGAAAAACTACGTGTGGTGGTATGGCATGAAACGTGAAGTGGCCCGCTTCGTTTCTAGGTGCCTCGTATGTCAGCAGGTCAAAGCCGAGAGGCAGAGACCAGGAGGATTGTTGCAGCCGCTACCGATACCCGAGTGGAAGTGGGAACACATCACTATGAATTTTGTTTCCTGTCTTCCACGGTCCTCAGGCAGGAAGGATACGATTTGGGTCATCGTTGACAGATTGACCAAATCAGCCCACTTTAAACCATTTAAAGTGAGGTTATCTACAGAGAAGTTGGCGGAGCTTTATGTGAAGCAGATAGTCCGGTTGCACGGGTTCTAGTGAGTATCGTGTCATACCGCGACAGCGGATTCATGTCTCACTTCTGGAAGAGTTTGCAGACCAGCTTGGGCACAACGCTCAAGTTCAGCACCGCCTATCATCCGCAGATGGATGGACAGTCAGAGCAGACCATTCAGACGCTCGAGGATATGCTACGGACGTACGTGCTAGACTTTGGCGGCTCATGGGAGGACCACCTTCATCTTGTGGAGTTCTCCTATAACAACAGCTACCAAGCTAGTATCGAGATGTCCCCTTTCGAGGCATTGTATGGTCGGAGATGTCGTACCCCGCTATCTTGGGACGATGTGGGAGAGCGTGCATTGTAGTGCCCCATTCCGCAAAGTCAATCAGAGGAATCAAAATGCCGATGACGTTCGAGCTTAGCCTTGCAACGGCTACTCGAAGGCTCGCTCGGTCGAGGCGACTCATCGCTCAGGTGGGGTAGTTTTGGTGAACTTGCCTCATCTTAGCCTTCATATAATAACTCGCATGTTTTCAACTTGCACAAGTAGGCTAATATAAAAGCTACGAACACACATAGCTAAGAGAATAATCTTGACGGGTCGATAAATGCTAGAACTTGGAAAAAGGTCCCACGGTCGTCTTAGAAGTGTGTTCAGCGTGCTGTCAAAGTGACACTCGAATCCTTCGTCCCGTGGCTTGGGAGAAGGAAGTTGGTTTAAATTGCAAGTTGCCATGACACTCGAATTAGCCTAAGTCATAGGCGTCTCCTGCATCAATGCTTAATAAAGCATGCACGGTCCCGTTGTCCAAGGCTTGGCATAGCCTTTGCACGTCCCGTGAGTTAAGTCGTCTTGCACGGCTTTTGGCTTAAGTCTAGGCACCCGAGAACTTGGTCGTTCAAGTCGAACGCGTGCACGGTACGTTTCCTCGATTGCGAAGCTCGGCGTAGCCTTTGCTCGTCGAGTCGTTGCCCGAATAAGTTTGGCAAGAGTTGTGTTGGGCTATCAAAGCCATTTCTAGTACTGTCCCACTATCTCTGCGATTGTTAAGTCTCGTAGTCCCTCGAGATCAAAGCTCGTTGTGTAACTTATATGACTTGAGCGACAGCGTTGCCTAGAGAACAAGGTCTGTCTAAGGCACGAGCCACGGTCGGCACATGTAAAGTTAGCCACGGTCTATAGCATTTAAGGAACACGTTTGGTTCAAGTTAAGTTGGAAGGCTATGCAGTAGTCGTTCCCTGATATATGAGGCGGTCCCTTTGGTTGGGAGTCTCACGTTCCTATGCACGTTAAGTAGTATGAGGCGGTCCCTCGGTTGGGAGTCTCACGTTCCTATGCACGTTAAGAAGTATGAGGCGGTCCCTCGGTTGGGAGTCTCACGTTCCTATGCACGTTAAGAAGTATGAGACGGTCCCTCGGTTGGGAGTCTCACGTTCCTATGCACGTTAAGAAGTATGAGGCGATCCCTCGGTTGGGAGTCTCACGATCCCGATGTACGTTATGTAAAGTGTGGTTCAGAGCACGAGTGCTAAGTATAGTTCCAATCGTACCAACAAATTAGGCCATACATTTACGTGAGTCTAGATGTCTCATAGGTGCGTGGTCATAGACAACTTGTCGACAAGGGCGATGTTGCTTTGAGCGGCAACCCGGGGCCACGGGACCGACTCGGCCTAGGAGGAAACACGATATAGCCGAGCTGGGTATGAAGCAACCGGTAGTTCGGGGACTTGCATCGGGGATCGCAACCTGCGGTGCAAGGGTCCCGATTGCCAGGCTATGTCCACGATGTCTTGTCGTGCCAGTAACCTTTCATATAGATAATTGGCGTGCTAAGCGACAAATTCGCATGCACGGTGTCGGTTGTAACAAAGGAAGTGTAAGCACGGTATGACTTGAGTTATGAAACGTGTTCTCGGTTGCACCCAAAGTATTATGAGGCCTAGGGTTTGGCTAAGTAAAGGCCCGTGCTTCGGCACGAGATGTGGCGTCGAGTGTTAAGTCGTTGGCATAGAGTTGCATAAGTTAAACTGGTGTCGTTGCGAGTTATGTCGAGAAGGGCCGTAGGGCAAGTTGGGTGAAGTTATGTTGAGTTGTTGGGCACGACCTCAATTATGAGGCACGGCTGCGCTGTCATAACACAAGTATGGATAAGTCAGTAAGTGGCGAGGCACTGCCTCAAGGAGTTAGCACGGTCACACGAAAATGGGGTCTATCGTGGAGTTACGTCCTTGATTATGGCCGTAAGACAAACACGACTTGATAGGTTAACGTTGTTGGCACGAGAAGGGGTCTAGAGGCAGAGTATGAGTTAACGTTGTTGTTGCAAGCACGAGATGGTCCTCAAACACAAGTACGCCAAGGCGTATGTCATAAAATCGATCCTAAGGCAAGACCAGGAAGACAATCGTAAAGGGACTTGTATTACACAAAGTAAAATAAACGTGTCGATTTTGTATGGGTGGGCGAGAAGCTCACTCCACCAGTACAGTTGAGTACTGACACCCACATAGTTTTCATGTGCTGGCGCAGGTAGAAGCTCGTGGTAAGGAGCTCGCTTGGATGCATCGAGGCATGGAGTTCCTTGGCGATTCGAAGTGTGCGGCCGCGTGAAGTCAAGATGTATACGGGACATAATGTGTGGACATCGCCTTCCGAAGCTTCCGCTAGCTCAAGCATTGTATCGAGAGATGAGAGAGAGTAGATGCTTATAAAATGAGAGAAAAGAGAGCACGAGAGACTTGTAATCATGGCTTGCGCCTATTGTAATCTGATTGTTCAATACCAATAAAGAGTTCTTTTGAATAACTTGTGTTTAATTATAAATTCTGCTGCATGTTCAATGCTTCTGCTTGGGACTTCTGTGCAATGACCCCGTCGCCGTAGATGTAATCGGCCGTTATGAAACTGCTTTGTACGAGCGCAATCTAGGCTCGTGCGGCATTACGCCTTAGGGAGGACGAACGCTCCTACGGGAGCGGGGCGTGACATGCACTGTTGGGACCAGAGATGATAGTAGATGCTGCGAAGAAAGTCATGATGATTAGAGAGTGGCTTCGCGTGGCTCAGGACAGGCAGAAGCACTGGGCCGACAATCACCGTAGACCGTTGAAGTTCGAGGTATGGAATCCCCTTAGTATAAATTACGTGTTAATTATAGATTCTTGGTGACAACTGTGCGTTTTAGGTTGGCGACCTGGTGTTTCTGAAAATCTCTTCGACACGTGGCACTATTCGTTTCGGTAAAGGCGGTAAACTCAGCCCACGTTTCATTGGGCCGTTCGGTATTCTCGAGAAGATCGGTGCAGTAGCATACCGATTAGCATTGCCGCCTGTCCTGGAGGGAGTGCACAACGTGTTCCACATATCTCAGCTGAGGCGATATGTGGCAGACCCCAGTCATGTCTTGGATCATTCGGAGATTGAGGTGGGACCGAGTCTCAGTTATCAGGAGCAGCCCATAGAGATTCTGGACCGCAAAGAGAAGGTACTGAGGAATCAAGTGATTCCCTTGGTTCGCATCGCGTGGAGACACCACTCCCCGGGCGAATCCACATGGAAAAGGGAAGACGAGATGCGCGAGCGTTACCCCTACCTCTTTTAGGACTGACGTACGTTTCCACTGCATTTCAGCTAAATTTTGAGGACGAAATTATTTTAAGGGGAGTTGACTTGTAAACCCCTTGATCAATTTCCATTATGTTAAAATCTTTTTATTCTATTTAGCATTTATTCTTATGGAACACTAACAATAGAGGATGAGATTCAAAATATGTATTAGTTTGGGGATCTAAGTGCATATGTGATAATCACATTTAAATTTTAGTTCAAATTATATTCAAACCCCTGCCTATTGAACTCGCATGGGATAATACCCTCCTTCAAATTTAAATCCCTATGGGAATTGAATCACTCCAAATCAGAGTTCAAATCTGATTTCCTCATATCTGCTAAGCCTGATCAACCTAGACATTATATATAGATGCACTTGCCGATCACAGAAACCCTTACAAACCCTAATAAACCTCTCGATCACATCTAAGGAGCAATACAACAAAGGAGGCCTGTGGAACCATCCAATCCTTGCAACTGCAGCACAGGTATTCCCATACCCCCATTTGTCCATCTGGTTACATCTAGTGTTCGAAACAATGTCTAAGAGAATTTAGGTTTTGGTATCTTGTAAAGGACTATGAGGGGATAGGAGTAACTGTTCATAAGTTTCTGGGTGATTTTGTGCAGTCGAGTAGGTGTAGTTCAGGGGTACAGTTGATGCACCTAGCCCAAGAACAACAGGTAAAGGGGCAAGGGCCTTACTGCAGTATCTTAGGAAGAAGTCAGGAACCCATGATGTGGGGTTACTCAGTTGAGTCTAGGAAGAGATCTCAAGCTGAAACTCAATATCAGAGAGCATCTCTAGAAACCTGAGCTTTCATATAAACATCATGTCAGGCTTGTTTGCCATCTAGGCTTTGACAGGAAATCAATAGCCTATATTGTTCTTCACCATAGTATGGAAAACCAGTGGGTATTCCCCATACACTCATGGAATGGTATGGCACTAGGAAGGACTGACGAACAGAGGGTGGTAAAGACCAAAATTTATTGGCCACAGTAAACGGCCAAAGGCATAGACACAAAAATAGAATCCTAGGCTAGTTGATAGGATAGATTTCTCAGAGACTACTACTGAACTCTACGATGGGTTGGTGACACTAGAAAATATACTAGAGTAACCTAGGAAGGGTTTTACTGGTTGTAAGTTCCTGAATCAACCAGGACACCAAGCCATGAAGGACTAGTACCAATTAATGTGGGGGAAGATATTAGCTAATAAAACATGGTCTCAAAATAACTGGAATAAATCTCAGTAACCAGTCAACCCAGGTAGGTACTGGAGCACCCCAAATAGTGAAGTCCTTGCAACCAGAGGGTTTGCCATCATGTAAGTACCAATTAGGTTCAGAGGAGCCAGGATAGGGGAATACACACAAGAGTCTCAGACCCGGGTATCACAGACTGGTCTGTTGTGTCACAGTTCACATTGCTAACTCTATAAATCACATCCTGATACCTGCCATCAAGCAGTATTGATGATGTAGAGCATGGCCTAAGAACTATTTCTCCTGTGAAGAAAGTATAGGAAGTATGGATATGCGTCCAAAACAGAGGTTATCTGAAATCAAATGCACAGGCACTGTAGAGGTAAGATTCAGGTACGAGTAGACTAGAACTTTGGGTAACAGGCTCAATGATATAGTATAGAAGCATGAAATCATCCTTGATGAACCCTACAGGCTGGGACTGCAAGTACATATGTCAAAGCCACACACATGGATGACAATAAGGGTATGGGTATTTACCAACCAAGTAAGGGTAGTCATGCCATTAAGGGGCCATTTATCTCATGTGCAGGAACTTGAGAATAGATAAGAGAGAAATCCTAATGATGCTGTTAGGACAGGAACCTGAGCATGGGGTATAGAAAATGTATATCCCTTATTACCTTCGAATGCTATCACCCAAATCCCTTTTGTACAAAATGAATGCAAGTTAAGAGAAAAAACCTGAAAGAACAGGGGAGGAGTCAAATAGGATATGTCAAATAGGACTAACATGTAGTTCACCCTTTGTGAGTAATGTTGGCAGGTTGACTTAGCATCACCATATAGAGTAGATGATCCTGAAAGAAGAAGCGGATGAGTTCTCATAGACTTGTGGGTCCATAGGGTATCAAGGAAAAGAGATTGAAGGGACTAATCCAAGACACTAACTCGAGTATGAGAATAAGAGAGGCATGTGGGCAGATGGATATAGGACAGTCTATCAAACAAAGGGGTGAACTGTGTTAAGCAAAACAGTAAAACAACTTAGTTAAATTAAGTTTCAAAACCCAATCTAAATAGATAGTGTAGACTTGATCTATTTTTCATCTTTAACACTGTAAATTCATTAAATAGGTTCTTTGGATCTCGATTTGGACCCTAATCAGTGCCAGCAGCCCGGGACGCCAAGCGAGTACAGTTTATTATTTGTTTTCAGTATTGACTTTTACTATACATCATTTTTAGCCGATAGAGATGTGATTTCAGTCTTTTATATTGATTATGTCTGTGTCGTCGGGGAAGGTGAAGTACCGAAGATATGTGATCTGACCTTATTCCGTGTATACAATGTAGACAGTGATTACTATTACATTATACAGTGTAGACAGTGTTTCTTTAATTGCAGTATATAGTGTAGACAGTGTAACTTTTTTTACAGTGTAGACAGTGTCGTATAATTGTCCCGAGACCGGTCACATATCAAAGGTATTTCAGTCGGTCAGTCGGTAAGTATTTTCTTGTATTTCATTTACTATTTTTGGTATTTAGTTTTATTCTATTTTTCTTCATTTATTTTATAGATCATATGTCTAAAGGCTAACCTCTGTTATATAGTCATTTTCATATATTGAAACTGTATTCAGTGAATTGTGCTCGTTCCATCCTGACTGGATAACCAAATAAATTTTAGTTGATTGCGAAGAGGTCGTGTGCCCTGACCAGTATGACCCGTACTTGGGAGATGTATTAGAGACGGACTTTGCCTACCAAGAGGAGTACGTAACATCTGATCCTGCTGTGCTTTCTTAGATATTTAGTTAGCATTGGGACTTTGTACTGGATATTTGAGTTGACTTTTGGAGACATGTAGTCGAGATTATTTTGACTTTAGACTTCATACATTTTTATTGTGAGATGGTTCTATTTATTAGATGCTGAGTTGAGATATGGAGTTGTTAAATTTCCCTTATGATATATCTTTATTGCGTGGTTGTTCATCATATTGTTACAGCGTTCTACCGCCGACTCTGCGGCGTAGGCTGGACGTGTACACGGTTCATGCCCGAATATTAGGTGTGGATCGTGACACTATATATACACATACTTCCTATATATGTATAAATACATCCAAAAGTCTAAACATATTCCTGGCAACTATTTTTCATGTCTAATAAAATATTATTATAATTATCAAAAAAATAATATATTACTTTACATAACACTAAAATATATTTACTAAATTTTATAATTAATAATAAAAGTATATATATATATATATATATTATAATTATTTAATAGGCAACCATACATCTATATATAAACACATGTATATATACAATCAAGATAAATCCTAAAATTCAACATATTTGTTAAGGGAATTTCTTACTATATTATCAATAAAACATTATTTATATATTTATATATTATAACAAGAACTTCGAATATAACCATAATTTGAAATACGGCCTACTAGGACACAAAATAAAATAAAATAGGTACCAACCATACATCTACATAGATGTCCTTAGACACACTACCCGGGTACATGGGCTCTAGTCTCAGTTCGGGGGGCTCTAGTCTCAGTTCGGGTCCAGTCCGGCAAGTTTGGTACAACCTGGTCTTCCATACGTCAATAAATTAATTAATAAGTAATTAAAACATCTATAGAGGTTAAGTCACAACTTGGCCTGGTTTTCCTAGTTAGGACATCACTATGGCTCGGCCTTCCCTACCAGGGCTAATACTCTAGTCAAAATACGCTACTGCACTATCTGTGCCATGATTCCTAGCCGTCTTGTACTCCAATTCCTAACCATGACTAAAATCATCTACCATAATAATTAACTAAGTAATTATTTATAAAAATTTTAAAAATCACCATTCAATTCAAATAAATAAATAAAAAATATTATCAAAATTCTGGAAAGAGGAGTTACACTTTTATAAGCCCTTGGTAATCCATACATGGAAGGCCACATCATATATTTAATGGAAATCCAATCATAATTGGAAGCCCAATTATATGGAAAGCTACTATATGAAGGGTCCAATCATAAATATATGATCAAAGTAAATATGAAAATCCAATCATATATTTTCTTACCATATATGTTCCAAAATAGGATCCATGCACTCCCCGAGCTTCTCCGACATATGGATGGCGCTCATCGCTCTCTGGGGTATTCTCCACATAGGTTGGGAATCCCACCCACTCCAACAAATCTCCCCCTTCATAACTAGGTAGAGGAACTCGTCATCCCGATGATCCGCCTGCAGTACTCAAACTTTCCCCTTGGTAGAACCTTCGTGAGCATGTCCGCTCCATTGTCATCAGTATGGACCTTCTCAAGCTTTGTATCCTTCTTCTCAACCACATCCGGTATCCAATGATACCGAGTTTCGATGTGCTTGGACCGGCTATGAAAGGTCTGATTCTTCACAAGGTGAATAGCACTCTGACTATCGCAAAGCAAAGTATACTGCTCTTGTTTCAGCCCCATTTCCTGCAAAAGCTTTTTCATCCACAACAACTCCTTGTAAGCCTCCGTCGCCGTAATGTACTCTGCCTCTGTCGTCGACAAGGCAACACACTTCTGCAAGTGTGACTGCCACGATATTACTCCTCCAGCAAACATCATCACATAGCCCGAAGTCGATCGCCTCGTGTCTACATCTCTAGCCATATCAGCGTCGGTATACCCAACCAGCTTCGGCTCGTCACCACCAAATGAAAGTCTCCAATTAGCAGTACCCTGAAGGTATCGTAGAATCTACTTGACCGCACTCCAATGTGCCCTTCCAGGATTTGAAAGGTACCTGCAAACCATGCCAACTGCATGAGCGATGTCTGGCCTCGTACACACCATAGCATACATAAAGCTTCCCAAAGCTGAGGCATATGGAACCCGTTCCATATCTTCTTTTTCATCCTCGGTAGATGGATACTGCTCCTTAGTGAACTTAAAGTGAGCCGCAAGGGGGCAACTCACTTTCTTCGACCCGTCCATGCCGAAATGCTAAAGTACCCGATGAATGTACTTCTTTTGGAACAAGTGTAGCAGCTTGGACTATCTCTCTCGGCTGATCTCCATCCCAAGAATAGTCTTTGCTGCACCCAAATCCTTCATAGAGAAGGTCGCGCCCAGTTGGCGCTTCAACTCCGCTATCCTAGTGGCATTCCGACCCACTAATAGCATGTCATCAACATAGAGCAATAAAATGATGAAATTATCCTCGACAAAGTACCTCACAAATATGCAATGGTCCGACGTACGTACCATGCTCCCCCATAAACGACTCGAACTTCCTGTACCACTGCCTCAGAGCCTACTTCAGACCATACAAGCTCTTCTTCAACCGGCAGACCAAATGTGACTTGTCCTTCTTACAGAATCTCTCTGGCTGCTCCATGTATAACTCCTCCTTAAGATCACCACAAAGGAATATCGTCGTCACGTCCATCTGCTCGACCTCCAAGTTAAGACTGGCTGCCAATTCTAGCACCACCCGAATAGACGACTACTTGACGACTAGCGAAAAGATCTCATCATAATCCATGTCTTTATGCTGACCGTAGCCTTTAACTACTAGCCTCGCTTTGTATCGAGGGCGAGCAGCACCATCCGTCTGCTTCACTCTAAACACCCATCGATTCTTCAAAGCCTTCTTGTCCTTTGGCAACCGCACCAGCTCGTAAGTAGAATTGGCATGTAAGGAACTCATCTCCTCCTGTATAGCCTGCATCCACTCCTGCCTGTGTTCGTCTTCCATAGCCTCTGCAAAGCTTTCGGGCTCTCCCCCGTCAGTCAGTAGCACATACTCACCCGGTGAGTATCTCGTAGATGGTCGACGATCTCTGTCGCTCCTTTTCAGTGGAGCCACTGGTGCTGGCTGTATACCAACAGTCTCCTCCCCTTCAGGAACTGCCTCTCCGACATGCTCATCCTCCTGAGGGATACCCTGACCACCATCAGCAGGCTGATGATCAAGGTTGGGAGCAACTCTATGTACTGGCTCTCCATAATTAGATTCTCTGCTATGTCCTCTGAAACTGCTCGAAGCGAAATGACTCTAACTCAGGCAATTTCTAAGCCTCAGAAGGCATCTCGGAATCCTGAGTGTTGGTCATGGTTTGATCCTCGACGAATACCACGTCCCTGCTTCTGTAGAGCTTTCTTCCTACTAGGTCGTAGAGTCTATAACCAAACTCATCCCGACCATAGCCGATAAAGATGCATCGCCTCGTCTTCGGCTCAAGTTTGGACCTTTCGTCCTTTGGTACATGCACGAAGGCCTTACAACCAAACACTCGCAGGTGATTGTATGACGGCTCTTTGTCGTACCATACTTTGTCAGGCACATCACCCTGCAAAGGAGCACTAGGAGATAAATTAATAACATAAGCAACTGTGAGAAGAGCCTCACCCCAATAACTGTTTGGCAAATTTGTTTCTGACAGCAAATACCGCACCCTCTCCATCAGTGTCCTGTTCATGCGCTCCGCTACACCATTGAGCTGAGGTGTCTTGGACGGAGTCTTCTAGTTTCGTATCCCTTGCTCTCTGCAATACGCATCAAAGGGACCAATGTATTCGCTGCCATTGTCGGACCGAACACACAATAACTTCTTGTCCGTCTCTCTTTCAACAGAGGCCTGAAACTCTTTGAAAGTGGACAGCACCTGATCCTTGGTCTTTAAGGCATAGACCCAAACCTTCCTGGAACAGTCATCAATAAAAGTTACAAAGTAAGAAGCACCACCAATAGATTTTACCTTCATAGGACAGCAGACATCCGAGTGAATCAACTCGAGCAACGTCGGCTTCCTTGAACTTGGGTGACTTTGGAAAGACACCCTATTTTGCTTCCCAGCTAAGCAGTGTGTGTATTTCTCCAACTTTGTAGACTTGAGCCCTGGAATCACATTCATGTTTACCAAGTAGCTCATCCCCTTCTCGCTAATATGGCCGAGCCGCCTGTGCCACAACTCGGTAGACGCATCACTGACTGCGTTCACCTCATGTGTCCCCTGTGTGCTCCCCTCCATATAGTAGAGACCGGACTTCTTGCTTTCTCTGGCAATCACCATCGAACCTCTGGAAAGCTTCCACTGACTATTCCCGAAGAGACTGAAGAATCCTTCGTCATCCAGTCTTCCAACCGATATCAGATTGAAACAGATATCAGGGATATGACGAACATCTTTGAGAACAAGAACTGCACCCATTTTCGTCCTCAAATGCACATCTCCAATGGCAACCGCCTTCGACACATCTCCATTTTCCATCTTCAACACTCCACAGTCGCCTGTCGTGTAAGTGGCAAATAGTGCCATGTTATGAGATACGTGCGCTGAAGCCCCTGAGTCCACCAGCCAAAAATTGTCATCGCAGGTGAGGTTTGTGATAACCTCATCACCTACGACGATCACATCGTCTCCATGTATCGAGGCCGCCGCTGTAGTGTTCTCATCTTGCTTTCCCTTGTCGCCCTTCTTCTCTCTCTTCCAAGCGAAACAGTTCCGCTTGATGTGGCCCTTCTTGCCATAATGGTAACACTCCGAGTCCTCATACCGACCTTTGGACTTCCTTTTGCTCTTGTCTCTGCCACCACCTGGACCCCTGCTTTTGCCCCTTCCGCGGCTCTCTGAAACTAGGGCCTCTGAGTGATGGGATGTGGATGAAGTGCCCTGAGAACGTCTCCGTATCTCTTTATTCAGTACCCCGCTCTTAGCAAACTCCAGACTGACCACGCCTTTCGGAGCCGAAGAGATCATAGATACTCGTACGGTCTCTCACGAGTCTGGCAATGTACATAGCAACCAAAGTCCTTGAATCTCGTCGTCGAACTTGACTCCCATCGAGGATAGCTGGTCCACCACGCCCTGAAACTCACTCAAGTGATCCGTAATGGATGCACCATCTTTGTACCGCAGACCCATCATCATCCGGATCAGGAACAGTTTGTTTACTCCGGTCTTTTTCGTGTACAAAGATTCCAGCTTCTCCTACAACGTCTTCACATGCTCAATATTGGCAACGTGGTTGTAAACGTTCTCGTCAACGAATTGCCGCATGTACCCACACACCTGTATATGCTCGACATTCCAGCCCTCATCGGATTTGTCACTGGGCTTCTCGGATGCAAATACTGGAAGATGCAGCTTCTTGACGAACAGCAAGTCCTTCATCTTACTCCGCCAATAATGGTAGTTGGTACCGTTCAGGTTCACTATGCGCACCAGCTTCGCGTCCATCACTGCTTCCTGGTTTGACTGTCAACTCCTGACACTTCTTTGAACCCAAAGCTCTGATATCACTCTGTTGGGAACGAAGCACGGAAACTGTTCCCACAAACCAGAAAGTCCTGCGAGAGAACCGAGCAAAAGCACACAAACCAAAAATGCCAAACACAATCGCATACACAAAGATTTTTGACGTGGAAAACCCTTACGAAAAAAATCACGGGACGATCGGAGTCCAACCCTAAAGAACCTCCACTAATGGAATAAAGAGAATACATCCTCTACAAGCTCCTCCCGATCCAACACGGATCACCACAGCTCACTTGAAAAAAGAAAATTTTTGATTGCGGACTCCGAAGAACAAGAGATGCCGAAAAATTATTCGAAGCAATCTCTCCTTCAAAATAGTCCTTAATCCTCTCTCTCTCTCTCTCTCTCTCTCTCTCTCTCAAAGATTGTAAAGCACTCTTGTTTTGAGATGAGTTTTCAACTAGCATGCATCACCCTTTTGTAAGCCCTTGGTAATCCATACATGGAAGGCCAATATATATGGAAACTTCCAATATGCATCAATCATATATTTAATGGAAATCCAATCTTAATTGGCTTGCCATAATTGGAAGCCCAATTATATGGAAAGCTACTATATGAAGGGTCCAATCATAAATATATGATCAAAGTAAATATGGAAATCCAATCATATATTTTCTTACCATATATGTTCCAAAATAGGATCCATGCACTCCCCGAGCTTCTCCGACATATGGATGGCGCTCGTCGCTCTCCGGATATTCTCCACATAGGTTGGAAATCCCACCCACTCCAACATAATCACATCGTCAATATTGATCCGATATATGACGGATCTTTGGTACAAGGATGGTTCGTCCATTACATATCACTTGAGTGAGTTTAGGGCGTAGTTGATCAATTATCCTTTATAGGAGTAACGTTCGACGACAAGGTACATGGGCTTTCGTTGTTGTGTGGATTATCAGACTAATTAGAAATCGTGCGAGTGTGCATGATCGCTTCTGCTCCAAAGACGTGCACGTCATATGTAACCAGCCAAGCACCTAGGAGATCCAACATATTGTAATCTCGATCCGTTCTACAAAAAAAAAAAAAAAAATCAAACCGACACGTCCATCCATACCATCATTATGTGTCAACCACACCGTCTTGCTCCACCTTTGACGCACCGTATCCACCTTTGAAGCCAATTCGTGTAGTTGCCTCTAACCTTAGGTCTAAACCATCTTCAGATCACATTATAGTGGATGTTCCTACTCTACATTGAGAAGAGAGCCCGTATAATCCGATTATGAAAAGGGTCCGTTTATTCCGATTACACACCTAAGGGCTTGAGAAGAGAGCCCCTATAATCCGATTATATGGATGAACATTCAACCCTATTTGTCTCCAATTAGAGCCACTCAAAGCAACCCCTGTACCCTTGAGTTCTGATATCACTTATTGGAAACGCGGTATGATCCGAATCGGAGTTAGGTTAGGAGATACGATATTGGACTGTACTCATATGTCTTAAAAGAAAATTCTTAACTTTTTTTTTGGATGTAGAAGAATGAGTTCATTTTTGTTCACCGACCAAAACTAGGGTGTTTGTTCACCTTCAAATAAAAGATTGACACGTGTCAAATCCTTTAGCCAAAACAACTTTGAATGTTTGCAAAACCACTTCCAAAGTGGTTTACGTTATAGATTTGATACGTGTCAATTCTTTATTAGAAGGTGAACAAACATCCTAGTTTTGGTGGATATACAAAAATGAACTGGTAGAAGAATTCCCTCCTACGCGCGCTTTCGCCATCATCAACTGCCGAATTCTCGTACCTTGCAAATTCTCACTGCCTCCTGCTGAAACTTCCATGGCAGGAAGGAACAACAAACAGCTTTTCATTTTTTTTTCCTTCTTTTTAAGGGTTCTTTTATAAAGACACCATTTGTCAAGGGTTTGAAAAATAATAAAGGAGATCTAAAGAAGAACAAAAGGAAAAAAAAAAAAAAGTTGTAAAGAAACAAAAGCCTGCTTGATTGAATAAACACTCGTGAGATTCTAAATGTTGCCACCTATAGCATATAAACATAAAATATTGAAAGGACATAATTAGGCCCATAAATTGAGGGGAATGCATCTAGAAAGAGTTAAGCATTTTATGTGTTTAATTATACAAGTCATATATATATATAATATATATATATTTTTTTTTTTTTTTTTTTTTGAAGCAATGGGTACTTGTGGCGAACTCGCCTCCACTGAGGCTCGAACTCTCGACCACTTGGGCCGCATGCATCTCTCTTAACCACTAGGCTAGAGGTCATTTGCATATATATATATATATATATATATATTTTTTTTTTTAATTTTTTTTTT